>PVLD010014968.1:0-50363 GCA_004027595.1 Dinomys branickii
GGGAGGGCGCTGCAGACTCCATCTTCCGCCTTACCTCTCCCAGGCGCCTCCTGTTCCTGCCCCCAAATCTGTGGGGAGCAGCAGGGCCACTGGCCTCTCGTCCTCACCCTGCTCAGGGCGGCCCTCATGGGCACCGGCTTCATTCTCACCTACGGCCTCACCTGGCTCTACTACACCAGGTGAGCTCACCTAGGCTTTCAGCCCCCAGATCCCTGAGTGTCTGCGCCCGTCTTGTACCCCTGGACCAGACCTTCCACAGCAGAAGACTCTCATCTCAGCACTGTCTCCCCGCAGGTGTGAGGCCTCACAGAGAAGCTGAGGTTCTTCCTCACAGCAGGGCTGAGGTCCAGGCTGCAGATCTCCATCAGGCGAAGAAGACCCAGCAGGCCTCCGAGTCTGAGACTGGGCCCTGCCCAGGGCTTTGGAACCTGGAGCAAATAGTTGGCTTGACTCTGCATGCTCTCCAGAAACAGACTCTCTTCACCCACACCTCTGGCCTCTTCCTCTGGTTCTAATGGGGCGGTTGGGAGGGCCGGTGAGGAAGTAGATCTTTTTACTACTATGAATTATAATACGTACATTGTTTCTCTTGTGTGTAACTGCTTTCATGTGGTTTTGATGAGCCCATAATTCAGCCCTATGTTTTTATCAATACTGTACTATATTTCTCTGCAAGTCCATCAAGTTTTAAAGAGGTTTTTGGTTAGAAAAATGAACTCTTTTGTGTTCGGTCACATAGCAGCCATCTCCTCCATCCTCTACATCCTGGAGGAGCCCAGGAGCCCAGGTCTGTGGGCAGCTCAGGGTGCAGTTTCCCTGCGCCCTGCTCATCTTGGCCGGGTGGTGACTGTCAGCATCACAGATCAGGCACATTTCCATCACTCTTCGCTCTTTGGGGCTCATCCAGATTTCTCCAGACTATCATTTTCTTTGCTTGAAGATCAGATGCATTTCTCTAAAGTGTACTGGTGAGACGCACTCTCAGCTGTTGTTTATCAGGAAATGTTTTTATTTTTTTGGTTCAGAAGGAAATTTTATTGGAACTGGAATTTATATGGATTTCTAGGTTAACATTTTCTTCCATTCTGTACCTTAAAAATCAGTGACTTCCATAATTTCCTATGAGAAATCTGCTTTAATTATCTTTTTACTTCTTTCTTTGTAGTTTGTTTTTCTCTGGTTGGTTCTAAATTTTTATCACTAGCTTTCAATCATTTGATTATTATGGGTCTCAGGGCTGGGGACATAGCTCAGTGGCATAAGTACCTGCCAGGCAAGCACAAGTTCCTGAGTTCAATTCCCAGTACAAAAACAAAAAGAAGTCTAAAAATGTTATTATGAGTCTTTGTGGGGACAAGGGTGTGTGTGAGAGAAAAGAGAGGGAAGGAGGGAAAATAGATTATTCTATCGGGACTTAGTTAAGAATCTTAGCTCTGTGGATTTATATTTTTCAACAATTTTGTGAAAAATTGAGACCAGATTTACACGAACATATTTTTTCAGTTTCTCTTGTCTCTGGTGTATATGGACTGCTGGATTTTTTATTCCTTTAAAGAGAATTGGTCTTTTTTGCTGACAACAGTTAAGTTACTTGCAAGTTTAGCTCATCTTTTCTTAAGGTTCTATAAATGTTGTGCCCTCCTGTGATAGGGCCAATGTGTATAGGGCTTTACTTTAGGGCTACTGCAGTCTCATTCAATACTGTGGCCGGTAGGGGGAGCTATTAAGTGAACCTGTACACTCAAAGGTACATGCATGTTCCAAGAGTCCAGAATACTCCCTTAAATGTATGGTCCAGTGATTTTTCAAGCAGGGTACAAAATCATTTAGTGGAAAAGAATGATCTCCTCAACAAATGGTGTGCAAGGAACTGGTCAGGCTGACGTTGCTGGCGTATCAAAATCTGCCAAAGAGAGGATTGTGTTTCCAGTGTCCAGTCAGAAAATGAAGGCCCCATGGAAAAGTCTAACAGAGGATAATTAGACTAGGTCAGGCTGAGGAAGTGGCTCATGGCTGGAGCACTTGCCTGGTCTATCAGAGGCCCTGGGTTTGACCCCAAACACTGAGAACATAAAGAAAAAGAAAAGATCTGAGCACACATCCCCCTCCATTCTGTCCTTTGGCCTGGACTTGAGCAAAATAAGAGCTGACACTTCACATCTGTGAATGATGTGGCTTCCTCTGTCACAGGAATCACCTAAATTATGTACTATCAATGAAACAGAGAAGTTCATAAAAATCAAGTCATGGAACAGCTTATAAGAAACGAATGTCAACACTGACCAATCAACAAACATCAGTTTCATGTGGCCAAAGACCATGAGGCACTAGGAAGGCACCGTAGAAGGCCCCCACTCACTATAGCGAGGGACAGAGGTGCACACCATGGATACCATGGCAGAATCACCAAAAAGCCTTCTGCATTGTTCCCAGTAGGGCTTGGGCTTGGGTTACCGACTTGCAGAAAATATGAGGGAAGCAAGGTTTGCTCTGGATTGGACATCGGGAAGCCAGGGCTTTCTATCACTGGAGTCTTTAGTAAACCTCGTCTGAAGAAGGAGAATGAGACCAAGGTCATCTTTGTGCTGTGTCTTAGGCCATTTCAGTTGCTAATACAATAATGCTGTGCACTGAGAAAGTTCCAAAGAATCGAGGCTTCCATTGGCTCCCAGCTCTGGTCTGACATGGAGGATCCACCGCTGCTGATGGTGTTCATGCTGGCAGAGCACCGGGGTGGCCCCGGGCATCACGTCAGGACAGAGAGGGAGCACCACAGAGGGAATACCTAACTGGCTTTCCTAGCCGGCCCACTCTTCAGATAACCCACTCACTCATTTATACATCAACCACACGACTGTTTTCAATATTTTCATGGAGGTCAGCCCTAAGCATCTCTTAAACATCCCATTGGTTCACCTCTGTGTGTGTGTGCATGCACGTGTGCATGTGTGTGTATGTGTGATACTGGAGAAGAATCCAAGCCCTTTGCATTGAGCTATTTTCCCAGCCCCATTTTTTTTTATTTTTTCATCTTTTTGAGACAGGGTCTGCCTATGCAGTTCAAGCTGGCCTTGAGCTCACTTTGTAGCCCAGGCTGGTCTCGAACTCAAAATGATCCTCCTGCCTCAGCTTCCCAAGTGCTGGGATTATGGGGGTGTGCCACCGCACCTGGCTCTCCTTTTTATTTCCATATTTTGGGACAGGGTCTTGTTAAGTTGCTAAAGCGCCCTGCCTCAGCCTCCCAGAGTACCTGGGATTGCAGACTTGTGCCCTCAGGCCTGGCCTGGTCCCACATCTTAGCATCTCAAAAGGAGAGCTACACTTCAATATGAGCTTCAGAGGGAATAAACCAAACCACACCAGGCTGCTGTCACAAGACCACAGACTGGATTTCTTAAACAACAAAGACGTATCTTGCACCATTTTGGATGCTGGAAGTCAGAGATCAAGGTCTCAGCAAGTCAGGATCCTCATGAAGCCCCCTCCTGGCTGCACACAGCAACCTCCCAACTGTACCCTCCTCACACAACAGAGAGCTCTGACCTTTCCCCATTATAATACCATTAATTCCATCTGTAATGGTTGATTGTGTCAACCTGAGAAGGGTAGAAGCTTAACTAAATCGGCTCAGCAATTCTACACCCTGCTGTGTAGAGGACCTGCCCTAGCACAGCTCATCACCTGGACGGTATGAAGGGAAATGAGGCAATCACAGAGGGGCTTCCATTCACTGAAGTCTTAGCCTTCAGCTTGGACGTCATCTCCTGGCTTCCAGTGCAGACTCTTTGGCTTCCACCACAGATCCTTCAGCCTTCTTTTGTAGACTCTTCAGTGTAGACCCGTTACCCTCCTGATATGGACATGCAGGAACACTGCATTGAACTCCAAACCTGGAACTGAATCCTTGGGTCTCCAGTGTGCAGACACCCTCTGCATGCTCCCTCATTCTACTCCATGGCTGACCATGGTAAGCCGATCTTGTAATTTCTTATAGATTTGTACATCTTGTGTTATATCTGTTTCTCTTGTATAACACTGACTGGCACACCACTCTAGGGCTTCCCTGTCCCTGTATGCCTGTCACTTCTCCTTCCTGACATCAGTCCTCAGGCCTACACCCTACAACCCATCCAGGAGTCTGGAACAAAGCCTATTCCTCTCTAAGGTTTCTCAGCATGGTATTAAGAGGGAATAAGTGAATACTCAGCACCTGCTGCATGAAACAAGATGGAAGCACACAGGCTCGGCTTTCAAAAGAATAAGTTCGGGAAAAGCTGAACATTTTCAGCAGAGAAGACAGAAGAGAGATTTACCTGGAAAGACTGCCGTGGCCTCCGGTGTCCTCCATTGTCTTGTGTGGCCACAGGTGGGAGGGACAGTTGGTCTGAGAAGAAACTAGAAAGTGAGTGGTGGCAGGAGGTGGTCTGGTCACAACAGAGGGAGGTGGAAAGTTCTGAGGAGGCCCGAGAAACCACAGACATTTCAGACATGAGTGGCAGGGAAATGGGAAGTTGGTTTATGAGATTAGGAAAGGCAGGTCTGTGGAGGTGGCTGCAGTTAGGAGGGCCCACCTGGAGCAGAGGCTCCCTGGAAGAGAGCACTGTGGATGTTGTGTTCCCAGAGAGAAACAAAGGAGGGCATTGTGAGAAGCAGGGGAGCCAAAGGCCCAGCGGACACTGATGAGTTAGCAGAGGCCAGCGGGGCTCGGCCTTCAGAACCTTGCAGGTGCAGCAAGCAGTCTGAAATTTCTTCTAAATAAAACGACTCTGGCTGCTGTGTTGAGAAGCTGAAGGGGGAGTGGGCAGGAGTATCTACTGTCATTCAGCTGCATGGGGGGTGCTGGGAGACAACAGGCAACAAAAATACCTGCAGACATTTTTAATCATCACCATCAGCATGGGAGGGGGTGCTACTGGCACCTAGTGAGCCAAGGTTGGGGTGCTGCTCAGTGTAAAGGGTGCACAGGGAGCCCCCTCTCCAGAGGCATTTGACTGAGAATGTCAGGAGTGTGAAACTGAACAACTCCACACGGGGATTCATGGATGGATATTTTGTAATGTCACATGACAATCGCACCTATGTATGGGATCGAGTAGGATTGTTCAATACACATATACAATGTGGAATGATCACAAAAGGATGACGAGCATTTCCATATCCTTACCAAGTCTTCCTCTTGGGGCCTTCTGAGCTCCTCTCTTCTAGTTCATCATAAAATATACAAGTGGTTGTTGTAAACTGAAGGTGCCACTCTGTGCTATGGAACACCAGAACTTACTTCTCCTGTTTAATATACGTTGGCATCCATTACCCAGATTCCTTTGTCCCCTCCCCTGCCCACCCTTCCTACTCCCTTCAAATTGCATGATCAACGTTTTTACCTTCCATATATAAGTGAGAACATGCAGTATTTTTCTTTGGTTCATTTCACCTAACAGCATGTCCTCTAGTTCATTCACTTTGCCACAAATGACAGGATTTCAATATTTTTGTGGCTGAACAGAATTCCACTGTGGACATACACTGTGTTCTCTTTACCCACTCATCTATTGACAAGAACCTAGTTTAATCCTCTGTCTTGGCTATTGTGAGTAGTACGATGAGAACATGGGAGTGCAGGTAACTCTTTTATTTCGTGGGCAGGAGGGGAGCCTTCTATTGTTTGCCATAATTGCTGTTAGGTTGAATCTAAATACCTTACAAGTTGAACCGACGGAATGCAGATGCATTGTAGATGGGAATGAGGCAAAGGCAGACATCAGAAGATGCACAGATTGGGCAGAGGTTGACACATCACAATAATGTTTAGGCAACTGCAAAGGAGTTTGCCATAATAACGATTGAGTGATACCCGTTCTGTACCCCTGAGTAGATGTCAAGTGGGCGGGGAACAGTGAGGGTTAAAATGAAATTTTATGAGCCGTCAGCATGTTTGTTGTTGTGTTTTGCAATAATTTATTTTGCTTTTTTTTTTTCTTTTTGAATGCCATCCTACATTCATAGGCAGTTGAGAAGAAACATAGTGTCCCCGGGCTTCCTCAATGGTAGCATCTACACAGGTCTAGCACAGCATGCGTATCAAAGCAGCAACACTGACAGCTTATTTTTTCAAGCCACAGATGAAACAAGACAGGCAGGGAGAGGATCCTGATGCATTTCAACATTTCAGTGTCAAGGCTGAAGAGGAACCATTAAAGCAGAAGAGACAGGCTCTAGGAGACAGGAAAGAAGCCACAGTGTGAGGCTTCCTCTATGCTTCATGCAGAAAGGGCTCCCACAGCTGCCTCCCCGTACACATGTGGGCAGGGCCCCAGCCTAGTGCAGGAGAGCAACTCCAGGTGACCTGGTACCCAAACTCCAAAGCCCTTCGTGAGAGATGAGGGACTGAGCGTGCCCAGGGCTTCTGAGAGGGAGGCACCCTAGGGAAGTGAGAATGGAAATTGTCCATTGGTTTCAGCAATTTGGAGGTTTTGAGGATCTTGGTGGAACCATTTGAGTGACTTAGTAAGAATGGGAAGCAAAACTGGGCCAGGATGGATAGTGAGTGAAGAAAGACATGTCCATGGAGAGATTTATCTGGGAAGAGAACTCTGTTCCTTGCAGAGTAGAGCGGAGGGACTGGTGGGCTCAGAACCATCTGTAGAAGCTCAGGCCAACCCACAGCAGGGTCACTGAAGGGCCCCCATCCACTCTCTCTCCGGCCTTTCCTCTCAAGCTGGCTCTACTCCGGTTCAGCCCAGGACACCAACCCAAGGTGTCCTCACTGGGTAACACCAGAAAAGGTGTCAGAACCAAATCTTGTGTCACAGCCTATCAAAAATACATAAACAAGTGAACCTGGGACACCACAAAGGAGAAGGAGTCCTGTAGGGCTGATGACAAGGACTTCACAAAGCCCACCAGAGGCCACCACAACCTTATGCAGAAACGTCCTCAACCCAGACATCTGCCCAAAAACTATGGGTTTAACCTTGGGCTGATGCCTCTTTTGGCATTGGTTCTCATAGCCAAGGATTCTATTACTTCCTCCACTCATTCTGTGGTACATTATCTCCTACAGATTGGTTCCTGTGAATGCCCAGGTCCCTTACACTGTACAGGATGATGGTGCTTATGTAAAACCTGCACATTATACCTTCAACCACCCCTAGATGACATGATATAAGAGCTATGGAAATAGTTCTTTCCTTCTTCTCCTTCTCCTTCTCCTCTTCCTTCTTCCTCTTCTCCCTCTCTCTCCCATTCTCCCTCTCCTTCTTCCTCTCCCCTTCTTCTCCCCCTTCTTCTCCCTCTCCCTCTCCTTCTCCTTCTTCTTTTTTTTTTTTTTTGTCTTTTTGAGACAGGGTCTCACTATGCAGTTCAGGCTGAACTTTAACTCACAATGCAGTCCAGGCTGGCCTCAAACTCCCAGCAATCTTCCTGCCTCAGCCTCTGAAGTTCTGGGATTACAAGCATATACCATCACACCTGGCTTTAGTTATTGTTCTTTAGGGAATAAAGACAGGTATGAAAAATTCGTGCCTGTTCATGATAGACACAATTTTTTAGTGCTTTTAACCCATAGTTGGTGGAATCCATGGACCACAGATTCTGACAGTGGACTGTTCTCTGTATCATCGGCTTGAGCAGACCAATCTTGTGGTACTGAGAACCAAATCAAGGGGCAAGATAGCTAGCTAAAGGTCACTTCTTGCCAGTGATCTGTCCTGACTTCCCTCCACTAAGAAGGAATGACCACTCCATCCCAGCACCTGGGACACCTAGGGACACCTTAGTGCTTTTCTGGTCCTAAGAATTTTCATTTATCAAACCAGGTGTTCTTGAGATCAGACACCTGGTGGGATTATTTCCATGTCTCCCATAGGCAGCCCAGTGCTTGGTACACAGTTGCATGGAGGTTGAGTGGCTGAGCACTGGGTCTCTACCTGACCCAGAATCTTCTCAGAAAGGGCCAGATTGGGGGACGGGGCGTGCTGCGGGGAGTTTATTCCTCCTGCTTGCGCAGCCACCCTGTCCTTTCCCCTACCAGCTGTGGCCAGGAGATTCAAACCACAACAGGTGTCACCAGCCAGACACAACTGTCTAACGGAAGAGGGGGCTGGGCAGAGCTTCCAGGGACTAAAGGTCACTGCCCCACCAAAGGGGTGGGACAGAGGCCCACACCACTCTACCGTTGCCTGTTTTAGAATAATTCTAAGAAGAGCAAAGCAAGACATCTAGTTAAATTAGAAATCCTAATAAAACAAAACATATTATCATGAGTAGGTGCCATTGAATACTTCAGCCATTCTTATACCATGCAAACAAGGGGATTCATTTTTTAAACTTGAAATCCAACTTCACCTACCTCCTTCTCTAATACGACCAGCCCCTCCTGCAGCCCTCCCTCTTCCCCCTGCATGCCCACCCCCACGGGGACCCCCAGGACAAGTGCTCCGTGGACTTTCACTTCTGCTTCCACCGTGACCCAGGGCACAGAGGGACTCTCCCAGCTGCCCTCCTCCCCACCACAGCCAGGCCCCAAGGGAGCAGACACTGGGTCCTCCCATCCAGCCCTCCCCCAGGGGTGGCTGGGGAAAAGAGCAACTTTGCACGCCCCTCACAGCCCTGGCAGCCCCACCCACCACAGGATGCAGAGGACAGGTGGGCCGGGTGGGCGGGGAGCGCAGAGAAGCAGGCAGCAAGTGCTCAGCCCAGGGGCTTTGAGTCAGCCGTTCATTTCATGCCTCAGCCCCCAGGACTCAGCTTCCGTCTCTGCTTCCCCTTCTGTCTGGCTGTGATCTGCCACAGCACAACTGCAGCATGAGCTCATCTCGGGCAGGTCCAAGTGCCTCCTAAGACCATGCTGCTCGTGCTGTCCCTGATGTCCTCGCTGATGGGCGGTAAGTGGGCTGAGGGCCACAGGACCCCGGTGGGGTGGATGTGGCTGCAGGCTGAGCCTCTGTCTTCCTCAGGGTCCCAGGCTCAGTACAAAAGTTACTGGCTGAGAGTGGAGAGGTCGGTGACGGTGCAGGAAGGCCTGTGTGTCCTCGTGCCCTGCTCCTTCTCCTACCCTGAGCAGCCCTGGAACAATGACCCAGCTTATGGCTATTGGTTCAAAGAAGGAACCCACACAGAAAACGGAGATCCAGTGGCCACGAACAACCCAAGCCGACATCTGCTACAGAACACCGAGGGCCGATTCCAGCTCGTGGGGGATCCCCGCAAAGACAACTGTGCCCTGCTGATCAGAGATGTACAGTGGAAGGACCAGGGTCTGTACTTCTTCCGGGTGGAGAAGGGAAACCAGGTGAAATACAATTTCAAGGACAACAAGTTATGGCTGCATGTGACAGGTATTCAGTGTGTTGGGGGCTCCCTGCCTGTCACACCAGG
Source organism: Dinomys branickii (assembly GCA_004027595.1). Taxonomy (NCBI): domain Eukaryota; kingdom Metazoa; phylum Chordata; class Mammalia; order Rodentia; family Dinomyidae; genus Dinomys; species Dinomys branickii. The sequence goes on from PVLD010014968.1 coordinate 9,376, forward strand.
GAGGGACCATGGGGACAACCCAGGGCTGAGCAGGGCAGACCCAGGGATCCACTAAGGTGGTTCCATCTCTCCCAGTCCTGACTCAGAAACCAGACATCTTCATTCCTGAGACCTTGGACCCCGGGCAGCCTGTGACAGTGCTCTGCGTGTTTAGCTGGAACTTTGAGCAGTGCCCAGCCCCTGCCTTCTCCTGGGCAGGGCCCACTGTGACCTCTGAAGGGACCAGGGCACCAGGGGCCCCCTACTCTGTCCTCAGCCTCACCCCAGGACCCCAGGACCAAGACTCTGAGCTCACCTGCCGAGTGGACTTCAGCAGGGGCCTGGGCACTCAGAGGACAGTCAGGCTGAACATGGCCTGTGAGTGTGCCGTGGGCCCCAGGGGTGCACACAGCCCCAGCATGCAGGGGCTCACATTTGAGAGGTCCAGGCCGAGGAAGGTGCAGAGCCCTTGCGCTGTCTGGGCCCTGCAAGGGGTGGTGATTGGAGTTCTTTCTTGTGGTGGGGAGCAAGGCATGCTCCCCAGAAGTCAGCCCTTAATCTTGTTGCAGATGCCCCCAAACACCCTGTGATCAGCATTTTCCGTGACAGCGGGTCAGGTACTGAGGGACTTTGGGGAAGGGCAGGGCCAGGCCTTGGGGAAGGCATAAGGGGGCCTCTTCCTGCAGCCCTTCTCTCTCATCCTGTGTGTGTGTGTGTATGTGTGTGTCTCTCTCTCCCTCTCTCTCTCCCTCTCTCCAGCCCAGGAGAGCCAGGAAAATAACCCACACGTGGAAGCCCACAAAGGCCAGCTCCTGAGACTCCTCTGTGCTGCTGACAGCCGGCCAGCTGCCACGTTGACCTGGGAACTAGAGGGCAGAGTCCTCTCTCAGTCCCCGCCTTCAGGACCCAGACCCCTAAGGCTGGAGCTGCCCGGGGTGAAGCCTGGGGATGCGGGGCACTACACCTGCAGAGCAGAGAACAGACTGGGCTCCCAGCACAGCAGTCTGGACCTCTCGGTGCAGTGTGAGTGGCCAGAGGGGCCTGCTCTGGGAGGGATAGGGTGGGACACGGCCGGGCTTCTCATCTGCCTGCATGGATGGGCAGTTCGTGCTGGGGACCAGCGGGTGACTGCCCCTCCCTCCTACTCCCCCTCCTGGGTGGATCCTCTGCCCAGAGCCAAGCCCCAGCCCCTCCAGAGCCCCTTCCCTGTCTGCACTGCAGATCCTCCTGAGGACCTGAGAGTGACGGTTTCCCAAGCAAACAGCACAGGTAGGAGGGGACAGAGCGGTCAGGGCCTGCTGCTGCCCAGGCGGTGGAGCCACACATGGACTCTGCCGCTTCCCTCCCCAGTCCTGGAAATCCTCGGGAACGGCACCTCCCTGCCCGTCCTGGAGGGCCAGAGCCTGCGCCTGGTGTGTGTCACCCACAGCAACCCCCCGGCCAGGCTGAGCTGGGCCCGGGGGACACAGACCCTGAGCCCCTCCTGGCCCTCAGCCCCTGGGGTCCTGGAGCTGCCGAGGGTGCAGCTGGAGCATGAAGGGGAGGTCACCTGCCACGCAGAGAACACGCTGGGCACCCGGAGCGTCTCTCTGAGCCTCTCTGTGCACTGTGAGTGGGGCGGGGACCCCTGGGACCTGGGAAAGGGGGCACCTATGACCCTCCTCCTCCCTCCCACAGATGCCCCCCAGCTGCTGGGACCCTGGTGCTCCTGGGAGGCTGTAGGTCTGCACTGCAGCTGCTCCTCCCGTGCCTGGCCCACCCCGTCCCTGCGCTGGCGGCTCGGGCAGGGGCTGCTGGAGGGGAACAGCAGCAACGCCTCCTTCGCGGTGACCTCCAGCTCAGCCGGGCCCTGGGCCAACAGCTCCCTGAGCCTCCATGAGGTGCTGAGTTCCCGCCTCAGGCTCAGCTGTGAGGCACAGAATGTGCACGGGGTCCAGAGCGCTGCCGTCCTGCTGCTGCCAGGTCTGGGCTCTGGGGGCTGAGGCTGTGTTGTGGAGGAGAGCTCAGAGGGCAGGCGACACTGTCCTGTGGTTGGAGCAGGAGCCGGGGGTGTACAGGGCCTGTCCTTGGGGTTGGGGCAGAGACAAGGAAGGAATGTGTCACCCGCTCAGCTTGTGGTTACAGTTCCTAGAGTGAGATTGGAAGTGGATGCAGATAGTATGGGGCTGGTGCTAGACACTTCGGGGAGATGGTCACCACCACCCCATCCTGTGTAGATAAGGCACCCACCGCCACCACCTTCTCCAGGGGAGTGTTCCTGGGAATCGGCAGCATGGCACTCCTCTCCCTCTGTCTCATCCTTATCCTGTGAGTTGGAAGAAGCAGCACAGGGTCCGGGATCACAGGTGCAGGGTCTGGATTGGGGCTGAGAAAAGACAGGTGCAACAGTGCGTGCCTATGTATGGTTCCTTCCCCCAGCGTGAAGGTGCAGAGGACCACACATGCCCAGGCAGAAACCCCTGGGCCCAAGTTCTCCCGGAGCAGCACCATCCTGGATTACATCAATGTGGTCCCTAAAGCCAGGCCCTTGGTAAGTGTACCAGCAACCCCGCCCCCCCGGAACCATGGATACTTTGTGTCAACTTGATAAGTCTAGAAACTTAACTAAGTGACTCAGCAGGGGCCCAGGGTCCTCACTTTGTGAACAACCTGAAGCCTGTGCAAGAGGAGATGGTGTGAGGGCTATACCTGCCCTAGGGCAGGTAGCCTGCAGACAATGTAAAGAATGAAGAGAGGCTTGCTCTTCCCACTTTTGCTCTTGTTGCTTTTGCTGTCTTCTACCTCCATGAACCGTATAGCTCCTCTACCATGTGCCACCCTGCCTGGAGCCAGCTGATTATGGACTGAAACCTCCGCAAACTGTGAGCTAAATAAACCTTTCCTCCTTTAACTTGGGGTATTGGGTATTTTGTCCCAGCAATAAGAGAAAAGAAACTAAAACACCCCTGCTGTCCATTCTGTCCCTGGAATTGAGCACCCTCTTCCCCTCTGCACACACCCCATCCCTGCCTTCCACACCTTGGCCTTCGAGACCCTGAAGGTGGCAAAAGCATGAAGTACTGGGTTCAAATTCTGGCTCCTTCCAAGCCTTCCTCTCTTCCTCCGTTCCCTCCCATGCTTGGCTGAGGATTAGAATACAGACACTGTCCCAACACGCAGTGCTCACCCCATTGGTACCACCACCAAGGGCATGACTGAGTGCTCATAACTACTTCATAACTATTCATGCAGCTGAGGTGTGGTATTAAGCACCCTAGACATTAGTTTGAAGTTCTCTCTGAAATTGGCCTGCTCAAACTTTTCTGCTGCTATGTGTGGTGTTGAGCAAGTCACTTAACTTCTTGCCTCCACTTGAACTGTCACGGGGATAGCAGAACTGCCTTACTACCTAGAATGAAATATACTGCACCTATCAAATACTCAGAAGGAGCCAGGTATGGTGGTGCACACCTGTAACCCCAGTACTCTGGGAGGCTGAGGTAGGGAGATCTCAATTTCAAGCCCAGTCTGGGCAATTTAGGAACTTAGTAAGACCCTGTCTCAAAGTAAAAAGAAGATTAAAGAGATGTTGCTCAATGTAAAGAGCCATGTTTAAATACCCAGTACCAAAAAAATTAAAAATCAGAAGAGTGCCTGGCCCCTACTAAGTGCTCAGTAAACACTGGGTAAATCAGAAGATCACATCTGTCCTAATGACGACTCCCAAATGCATGTCCCCTGGCTCCTCCCCCGCACTCCAGACCCAAGCAACTGCCCATGTGGCATCTCACATTTAACTGCTATAAACGCACTTCCCATACTGCTGGGTGTGCTTCCCTCCACTCCTGGCCATCTTACCACACACACACCCACACCACCACACTAACCGCACCCCCCCAATGGCATGCTGATTTATTATTTTTGATACATCATAATTGTACCTGCCTCTGGGTACAATGTGCTACTTCAATGCACATACACAGCAAGAGGTGATCCAATCAAGGTAATTCGCATATCTGTCACCTCAAACACTCATCATTTCTTGGTGGTGAGACCATGTGAAATCCCTCTTCTATTTTTTTTTTTTTTTTTTTTTTTTTTTGAGACAGGGTCTCACTATGCAGTTCAGGCTGGCCTTGAACTCACTTTGTATCCCAGGCTAGCCTCAAACTCACTTTGTATCCCAGGCTGGCCTTGAACTCATAGCAATCCTCCTGCCTCAGCCTCCTGAGTTCTGGGATTACAGGGGTGTACCACCACACCTGGCCTAACTATTTTGAAATACATGTTACATGAATGTTGCTGTCTTAGTTACTTTTCTCTCACTGCTGAGACAAAGTAGCCAACACCCACAAGCTAAGGGGGGAAAGGTTTATTTAGCTCACAATTTGTAGAGGTTTCAGTCAGTAATCAGCTGACTCCAAGGCAGGGTGGATGGCAGAGGAGAACAGTCATGGTGGGCAGAAGGTAGCGAAGCAACCAGCAGGGCAGACAAAATGCCTTCTGGGATTAGGCCTATGTCAAACCAGTCCGGGGACTGATTTAACAACCACACACCCTTAATCCTAGCATCACAAAATCTAGATCCAGCCACCTCCACAACAGCATAAGACTGTATGAGGCTTGGGTGGGGGGACACCCAGATGCCAATCCTAACAGTCGCCCTGCTGTATAATCAAATATCAGAACTCACACCCCTGGTCACACGTAGCCATGGGCTAATGTCTCCCAATCTCCTCCTCTCCTCCCTGGACTCTGACAACCACCACTGGACTCTCTACTTCTGTGAACACAGCATTTTTAGATTCCTCCCATGAATGAAATCATGTGCTAGTTCTCTTCCTGCGCCTGCCTGTGTCGCTTAACATCTCCTCCAGCCCCACCCATGTTGTCACAAATACCAGAATTCCCTCTTTTTTCATGGCTCAATACTATTCCACTACGTATGCATGCACAACTTCTTTATCCACTCATCTATTAAAGGACACTTAGGCGACTCCATGCCTGGCTATTGGAAGTGTCACAGTGAACATGGTAGGGCAGGTGCCTCTTAGGGATAGTGATGCCACCCCCTGAATGCCCTATTTAGATAGCCGTCTCACCTCCCTTTCCACAGTCTTCCTACCCTGCTTTATTTTCAACGTGGCATTTATCGCTTATTTTTTTACTATTTTATTACTCATTCCTATTCCCAAGTTGGGAGGAAATCAAGCTCAGCATAGGCAAGGACCATGTCCTATCCCAGCTGTGACCCCACTTCCTAAGGCATGTGGGTGGCAGGAGCTCAAATATTTGAGTGAATACTTGTTACTCTCTCAGGCTCGGGATCAGAAGGCCAAGCCAAGCAGTCCTTCCCAGGTGCCGCCTCCAGAAACCCACTCTCCAGTCCCGAAGAAGAACCCAAATCAGCCGCATTGGGTTTCCCTTGGCTGCCCAGAGCCCAAGACATCCACAGGCACCCCAGACTCTGAGATCAGCCCTGAGGGGCTCCACTATGCTACGGTCCACTTCTCAGGCCTCAGACCGCGGGAGACCCAGCCACCCAAGGGCACCAGTGAAGATTATGCAGAAATCAAATTCTACCGCGGATCTCCTGGGTTTTAAGGACTGGGACCCCAGCTGGGAAGAGTAACAAAAAGGTTCAGAGAACAGAGAGCCAAGTTTCTCTTTAAAAAAAAAAGAAAGAAAGAAAGAAAGAAAAAGATCCTCCAAGTTTGGGTCATCCCAGCCCAGCTCAGGCACAAGGGACAGCTTGACCAGTCTATTCCTGAGGCTGTCCTCGAATGCAGTCCTGGGTACCCAGCCTCACCCTGGCAAAATCCTCACAACCTCACAGCCTCTCAAGGGCGGTGGGGCCTTCGAGATGACCACTGTGGTTTGGAGTGGCTTAAATGTGTCCCTCAAGGATTCGTGTGCTGGGATCTCTGTCCCCAGTGCGAAGGTGGCAAAACTATTAGGAGGTGGGACCTTGAAATGTGGGGAGTGATTTCACCCCCGGAAGGGGTCAGTGCTAATCTCAATGACTAGGTTAGTCCTAGAGAGAAGGGGGTGCTGGTCGGGCTGTCTCAGCTCCCTTGCCTTCTGTCTCCTGCTTCCATCACCACTGCTTAGAGTACTCCTTGTGAAGATGAAGTCAGAGATCCCCCCAGTCGGTGGACAAACTTACCTAAAACCACAGAGGAGCCATCCCAGCTTCCCCCTCCCACTGCTGTTTCACAATTGCTCCTGCAGGGGGCGCTGCTGAATGAAAAGCGACTCAGGCAACGCCCAGTCAGAAGGCACTTGTATTGTTACAGTACACAGGACGGAGATGCTAAGCAGTAGGAAAAAGATTTAGAAAGGAAGGCGTATGATCGCACAAGAGTGATGCAAATGCAAAATAAAATGATGTAAATGCAAAGAAATGTCAGAGTGGACTTAACTTTTTCCAAGCCTGGGCAGATGGTCAGTGTCAATCAACAACCTTTACTTTGCATCCTGAACAGGAAACCAGCAAAGTGTATCCACAGGTAACCTCCTCTTCAGCAGACCTTCTCAATCCACAACCTATTTATTGGTGGACGTGTTTAGAGCAGCGGCTAACGCGTGCTGAGCACTTAGTGTATACAGGCTGCAGTTTGGTGCCCTTTGTATGGACACGTAATCTTAAGGGGATTTTTATCCAAAGATAAGACGAAGTCTCTCTTCACCTTACAGGCCTAAGCTAACTGGTCCTTTTAACCCAAAAAAGGCAGGAAGAAGATTTCAGAACTTTAAGAAATAGATATTTGCCCAGAGGAGTTCAAGAGCTCCCCCATCCCCAAATTTGTCTACCTAAGGTGATATTCAACTATAATTTGGTGGAGTTTTTTTGCACTGATTTCTTAGCCATTACTGGCAAGAGTTCTTTGCCTAATTGTGCTTATCCTGCTAAGAAGTAAACACCCACCACCACCCACCCATCATCTTAGCAAAGGGAAAAAAGACAATCAGCACGAGGACCGGTCACTGATCCCTCTCTAGAAGACTGATGAGGTGACTGGATAGCCTGCTTGCCTTCCTGCTTGCCTTCCTCCTTTCCATCCTTTCTTTCTTTTTTTCTTTTTTTGGTACTGAGGATTAAACCAGGAGCACTCTACCACCGAACTATATTCCCATCTTTTTACTTTTTTAGTTTGAGACAGGCTCTCACTAAATTACCCAGGCTGATCTGGAACTCGCCATCCTCCTGCCTCAGCTTCCAGAGGAGCTGGGATTACAGGTATACATCAGTGTGCCCAGCTCGACTAACTCTTCCCTATTTTCTTCTTCTTTTATTTTGGTAGTACTGAGGATTGAATGTGAGGCCTTCACAACAAGCTCTACCCCCAGCCCTTCAGAAAATATTTTGAGACAGAGTCTTGCTAAATCATGAAGTTGTCCAGGCTGGGCAGAAACTTGTGATCCTCCTGCCTCAGCCTCCCAAAATACCGGGATTACAGAGATGCACTACCACACCTGGCTCAGAAAAACTGTCTTGTGTCTAAGATGAAGTCCTATTTCACTTGCGCCCAGAGGCAGGTTCTGGCTTTTCTCTAATAAAGATGAAATGAAGAAGTTAATGAGAATATTCCTACAACGTGGAGCCAGATATGCAACATGAATAGCTCACAGTATTAATTCTTTTCAGTCAGAGCTCATTCAAAAATTCCCTCCAGTGAGTGAAATAGTTCAAAATTTGGGATTCCAAGTTCTCCTAAGTGCATTTCTTTTTGTTTTTGGAGTCAGGGTCTCGCTACGTAGTTCAGGCTGGCCTCGAACTGGTAGCAATCCTCCTGCCTCAGGTTCCCAAGTGCTGGAATTACAGGCATGAGCCACCACGCCCAGCCTTAAGAACAATTTAATAAATCAATTTGTGACCAGTGGAAAATGACTGCACTGGAAATAATGATTTAACAAGTTAAACTGGAATCTTCCAAGATGTGCTTTATAGGGATGTTATGATCTCTGTCTTGCAGCTGAGCGAGGTGAGGTCCATAGGTGACAGCTATGCCCAAAGCCAAGCCGTTAGGCAGAGTCAGCCTAGATGCTCTCACTCCAGAGCCCAAGCTCTTAGTCGCAGCACGACGTCAGCCCCTGGGGGGTTTTTGTGCAGACAGGGCCCCCTACACAGGAGTGGCAGAAGCACAGACAGAAAGTGCAAAGGGTTTCTGCTTGTGTCCAGAGTTACCACTTCCTACAGAGGGGAAGCAGCTCGCTTTTCTCCTGAGCCTGTTTCCCACATTAGAGCGAGACAATATACTCAAAGGCACACAGTAAGCACTGAGAAAGAAACATCAATAAAGGGTCTTCATGAACTGTGGCCCGAACGTTAAGCATGATTACCTGAGGTTGGTGCGTATCCTTTGATGCAAAAGGACAGAAGTTATCAAGACCCAGGTTCTGCCAGGCAGGGTGGCACAGGTCTATAATTCCAGCACTCTGGAAGCTGAACCAGGAGGATCCAGAGTCAGAGGCCAGGTAGCAAAGTATGGGCTATGTAGCAAAAAAGAGGCAAACCTTCAATTTGCTTAACAGCATCTGTATTACTTTACATGTTCTCAGCTTGCAGAAAGTACTCCTCAGCTCCCCCACTTTAGCTAGTTAAGGACTCTGGCCTGCAAGGGAAAATGCAGATGTTTGGAGATGACAGAAGCAGAAGGGAGTATGTGCTACTGCCTTCAGCCTCAGAATGGCCTCTCTTTTTTCTTGGTACTGGGAGTCAAACTCAGGAACTTTTGTTTGTCAGGCAGGCATTTATGCCTCCTAGCTATACCCCCAGCTAAATGGTCTTCACCTACTGGTTACTGTGTAGCTGACACGGCCAGGGGGCACTGTCTGCATGTTTTGTCTCCTAGCTGTGCCAGAGACTCTGGGTACTGCACAAAGCAAAATAGTGAACTAATTGCAAGGACAATCACCCAAAGCCAGCGCACATAGAGTAACAGAATTACACAGTCATGATGTGGAGTCGCAGTGCAACCACTGACCTTACAGGTGAGTCTGAGAGGGCCAAGATCTTGCTGGAGGTCGCAAAGCTAAACAGTAGAGTTGGGGTTCACACTAGGGCACGTACCAGGGGAGATGGGCGCCACACCTTACGTCATCCCCTCTAGCAAGACTTAGGGTGGGAGAAGTTTGGAGAGGCATAGAGAAAAAGGGGAGCTCTCCGCAGCCCACAAATGTGGCAGATTGACAACTGGCAGTGAACTTGTAACCCCCAGCTGAACTGAATCAGTGTGGTGCCGGGTGTGGGCGGCCCACCTGAGGATTGTTGCCGGCAGCCTAAGAGGAGAACTGGAGGAAAAGAGGAAAAGCTGTTGGGAGGCTGTTGGTTCTCCTGGAGACGCTTGTTGTGCTGGCTTTCCTGAGGTGGACTCTGCTGTTCTCACCCTCAGAGGAGCTCGGGACCTCGCTGTCGCTGAGGGTGGCTGTCAAACTTTCGGGTGGAGCTCTGTTCCTTACTTAGAGCATCACTCCTTGGCTCCAGTGGAGGTCCTTCATCCTGATAGCACATATCTTATATCGCACTGGCACAGATTTTTAACTCCCACCACTGATCTTTGGGCCTTCCCAGCGCAGATCCATGAAACAGACATACATGAGACATTGTCATGGGCCCTTGGCCTCCAGGTAGACTCATGGGAGGCATTGTTAGGGGCTCTAGGCCTTCAGCTGGACTCAGGCGGGACATTGCCGTGGGATCCAGGCCCTCCGTTGGATGGATTCTTTGAGTCTTTAGTGTGTGGACAGGTTTCTTGCACTCTTTGTACTTGAGTCTTTGGGTGACTACTATAAAATAATCCTATAAAGTATGTGTCCTGAATTGCTTCCCTTGCAAAACCTGGCCACAACAACAAAAGGTGGGGCATCCCTTTCCTTCCCTCTACCGCTGAATCCTGCCTTGACAGCATCCCTGAGAGTCCGTTAGACCTTGGAAATTGCATGATTGTGTTGCAACAGGTTTGGCCAGGGATCGGTAACTTTGACATATACAGTATGTGCTAAGTCCTGACTTCTGCAGTGGGATTTGTAAGGAGGGCCAATGTTGTTATCTAATGCTCTCAGGGAGAGACAATGTTGTATAAATAAGTGGGGGAGGGGGGCGCGGGAATCACCAGACTTGGAGTCAAAAGACTGAGCTGGGACTTTGGATATTCAGACAGCCTCTTTATCCAGTTAATTGGGAACTGTTGGTTCCCAGAAGTAGCAACATAAAGCAGTTCAAAACTGGGGACAGTGGAGCACATCTGTAATCCTAGCATTCTGAGAGGCTGCGGCAGGATGGTGTAGGGGCAATTTTGTGGTTTAGCAAAACTTATCTCTAAATCTAAAAAAAAAATTTTTTTTTAATTAAAAGTTGGGGGGAGCTGGGCATATAGCTCAGTGGCATAAGCGCCTGCCTGGCAAGTGCAAGGTCCTGAGTTCAATCCCCAGTACCACAAAAACAAACAAACAAACAAAAAACAAAAAAGTCAGGGGATGTAGCTCAGTGCAGAGGTCTGGGGTTCAATCCCTAGTACCACAAAAGAAAAACATCTATTTTTTTAATCACTGATGTGATTGTTCTGTCAAAACTGTTTTTCCCATCCCTTAATGTCTTGAAAATTATGTAAGTCTCCAATCAGTTCTCATTACTAAAACTCCGCCTGGTGTTTTGTTTTTCTTTGTTTTGAGACCGGGTCTTGCTATGTAGTGCAGCCAGGTCTTGATCTCACTTATGTACCTCAGGCTGCCCTCAAACTCACAGCAATCCTCCTGCCTCAGCCTCCTAAGTGCTGGGATTACGGGCCTGTACCACCATGGCTTGCTCAGCCTGGTTTTAAATGTTAACTTAATCCCATTGCTCCCCTCCTGCTATAGCCCAGCGTTTAAACTAGGACATGATTCCTAGGAAAGGGTTGACTAGTTGACTCTAAAATGTTTTTTTTTTTCCATTTCATGATTTCTTTTTTTTTTTTTTTTTTTTTTTTTTTTTTTTTTTTTTTTTTTTTTTTTTTTTTTTTTTTTTTTTTTTTTTTTTTTATTTCATGATTTCTTTCTAAAAATATCTGCACCTACCCAGGCATGGTAGTCTCATATACATACATGGGACAGCCATGGGGGACAAGTGGCTCTTGACCTAATTGGCTATGGCTGGGAATGCTGTTGGCTGAAGCTGCTTTCGTGGCCAACACTGGCCAGCCCTGGCTGTCTCGAGGAGCAAAGGATGATGGTTTACCTGGCTGAGCCCAGTGGAAGTTTCTCAGTTACCATTTCAGGATATCAGAGCTATGGTCCCCAAATGGTGCTGCTTCCTCTACCCTCCCAGCTACTGCTGACCTAACACTCTGACACTGGCATGTGTACATGTGTGTGTATCCAAAACATGGATGCCCAGCTGCACTCCTGGGTTGGGAACAAGCTCCATGCTGAGCCCTTCATATGAGCTACGGCAACACTGCTCTGAGACGTGTCATTACCAACCCCAGAGTGAAACTGAAGCTCGGCTCAGGAAGGCTCGGTGACCTGCCCAAGGGAACAGTGTGGGGACTGCACAGGGACAGGTCAGGGACAGTCGGGCTGTGACATCGCTCCGGCTGCTTTTCAAGCTCACTGACCTCCACACCTTCCTGCACTCCCTCTCGTCACTGCAGTGGGTTTCTAAATTGTCTCGGTCCTCCACGATGGCTTCCGGATGACTTTGGTACGCCGTAACACCTAAACAATCACATCCTTCCCTTTGCTTAAAAACTCCCTGCTGCCTAATAAGGCACCAGCTAAAACTCCTCTGAGTCAGCAAGGCCACACCTCAGTTGCTCTTGGTTTCTCTTCCGGGTTCCCATCTCTCCTGATCAACCTTCAGACCACCATTGCTCAGTTCCCTGGCTTTACACATACTTTTTCTTGTGCCTGAAATGGTCTTTGTCTGCTGGCAAATTCCTGTATCTTACAAGGTCCAGCCCAAATATACGTCTTGTCAAAAGGAACTCATGGTGGAAAAAATAAGGACCATGGTTGCAGTGAAGCTTGGCAGGAACTGACTGGGAAGGAGGAAGAGGGAACTTGCTGGCAGCAGTAATACTCTGTATCTTGACAGGAAGGTTGTATTTGGAGAGGAAAAAAACTTAATCAAATGATACAAATAAGATTCCTGCATTTCAAGAGGAAAGGTTAATCAACCAATATTGAGTTACAGGCCAGGCATCATGGTGCAAGCCTATAATATCAGCCCTCGGGAGGCTTAGGCAGGAGGGTTGTTGCGAGTTCAAGACCAGCATGGGCTAAAAAGTGAGCCCAAGGCCAGCCTCAAATGCACAGGGAGACCCTGTCTCAAAAAGGCCAAAATAAAAAGTTACAGGCAGATAGCAAAAGTAAGTTCTGGTGAGGTATTGCATGGCAGTTACTATAGATCACACTAAGTTATTTCAAGAATTGGAAAAAAGGATTTTGAATTTTTTGTCACAATGCAATAAACGTTTAAGTTGCCAGATAATGATGCTTACCTCCATTTGAACACACAATGTGTACACATATGAAGACATCACACAGTGCCCCCAAAATATAATTTTTATGTTGATTTAAAATAAAAATAAATTTTAAAAAACGACTTGTTTCATTATAAACTGCTTCAAAAGAAACAAGTCGTAAACTCTCACTAATGATACATGTCTGCAGTGCTTATGAGTAAAAGGTAGTGAGGACCACAGTTTACTCTGAGATTTATCAAAACAGTAAGACAGATGTCTCTAATCCCAGCACTCTGGGAGGCTTGAGGCAGGGGGATCACAAGTTGAAGCCCAGCTTGGGCAATTTATTGACTTAGCAAGACTGTCTCAAAACATAAACAGGGACTGGGGATGTAGCTGAGGGTGAAGGCCCTGGGTTCAAACCCCAGTGTGACCAATAAAATAAACCCAGATCAGTGAGTGGGTAAAGGAACGGTGAGACAGACATAATAAAGTGTTACAGTAGTTGGTAGTGGGTATACTGTTACTTACTGTGAAATTCCTCAGGTTTCCTAGGTGTTTCGGACTTCATTAGACCACCGCCAGTGCTCTCCTCATGAATGAGATTAGTGGCCTTATAGAAGAAGCCTGAGAGAGACCTGCCCTTGGCCCAAGGGGCATCAGCTAGAAGCCTGGAAGCAGGGCTCCACCAGACTTCTGGGCTTTGAAAACAGGGAGGAATACACTTTTGTTTATAAACCTACCCAGTTTAAGGTATTTTGTTTTACCGGCCTAAAGAACAACACGGAAGGACTGACTGGGTGGGCTGGAGATTGACCCTTTCTGCTCGCAACTCCCCAAGACCTCAGGACAGACTGGAGCTAGAGAGGAGGCAGAAGAGGATTCAGAAGTTGAATCCACAAGGCAAAATCCCCGTGCCTTGAAGGGGCTGAAAGGGGGACAGCTCAGTGAGAGAACCTAGACGTGGGGAGACCTCTTGCACCTAGAAAGACTTGGTAAGGAGAGACTGCATGCAAGGTGGGGGCGGCAGTAAGAGTCGTCCCAAGATCAGAGGCCCTGTCGCTAGCCCTGCACTTGCAAAGGGCCTCCGCAGCGGCTGAAAGCTTGGGGGCGGGGCACAGGTTTCCCGGGCTGGGGTGGGGACAGAAATAGTGAGGGGAAAGAGTGGGAGTAAGGAGTGCTGGAGTGCTGATCCGGACCGGGGAAGCCAAGCCCCAAATGTGGTCCGAGGCCGGCGAAGGGACGGTGATAGAAACAAGCTGATCCTAATTGATGGATACAACAGTGGCCCTCCCCGTTGTCCCCTCTGCCTCCCATATTCTTGTCCGCATCTCCAGGTCTGGAGGGGTCTCGGTGGTAAGTCAACCTCCCCTTGCTAACACAGAAAAAAGCCCAGCAACGGTGCCGCAAGAAGGCGCGGAAAAAGGCTAGCCAATCAGAGGGCAAAGGGGAGGAGTTTCTCCATGCCTTCGTCTAGATAGCGCCAGTTCTCTGACCAATCAGAGCTGAGGATGTGACTAGCCCGCCTTACGTAACAAAGGATAGGCGGGGCTTGAATCAAACGCTGACGGAGCATCCCACACATTGGAAGCCTGTTTTACCCAGACGTGATGTTGATTGGTCCGTTTTCCGAACTCGCCTGTCTAATTTGGACGCTAAATAAAAGGTATTTCCTTAGCGACGCAAGGTCCCGCCTCCGCTCTCCTAGTTGGGCGGAGGGCGGGGGTAAACTGTAAAAGGTCAGATACCAGGTACGTGAAGACGGAGACTTATTGGTTCCAAGAGATGAACCCTGATCGCAGAGACAGGAGAAAAAGTAAAATCCTGCTACTCAGGAACGGGGCAGTAAGCGTGGTCTCACGGGAAAGAAATTCAGAAATACTAAGCAGCTCACACAAGGACATGCACTTGTAAGTACCGGAGTCGAGATTCGAATTCCGATGTCCGAGCCCTGTGTAGACATAAGTTGCCTCTTTAGAGTTGAGCTAAATAGACGGATAGACCCAGACCGAAGCCTAGAGATCCGAGTGTTCATCAGAATCGCCAAGAAAAAGAAAGCCGAGCTTCGTGATTAAAAAAAAAAAAAAATCCGTCAGCCCAGCCCGCGTTAATCGTCACTCACCTCCCCTTCCACTCCTCCTGTCGTCCTGAAGGACAGGAAATGTTTCGCGGCGCGAAGACCCTGGATTCAATCCCCAGTCTGAAAAATAAAAAAATTTAAAAAAGAGAATCCTACTCTGGCCACACTCAGTGCCACCGGCCGCAACCAGTACGAGGCTGTCCCAGTACCCGGGACTGCTCCGCCTTCGTACGGGAGGCTCTGATTTTGCAAGAAAGGGGCTGCTGAGGTTGGAGACGGCATCTTGCTTGATCCCCCTGCCCATGCCGGGCGGCCTGGCAGCGGCGAGGCCCTTCCTCCCAGACACAAATGCAGTCCCATCTCCCCCCACTCCGGGGAGCCACTCCCGCGCCGCTCCGCATTGGTTCTCTGGCTTGGGCCCTCTGTGTGCAGCTCTTGCTTTGCACCACGACCCACTCTCCAAACTGCAGGCAAAGTGCTCCTAAGAGCAAATTACATCACAGCTCTGCTTACAAATGTTCAAAGTTTTTCGGTACTCTTACTTTTTAAACTTGTATTAATGTAGCCGGGCGTGGGGCGCACACCTGTCATCCCAGCACTCGGGAGGCTGAGGCAGGAGGATCGTTAAGAGTTTGAGACCAGTCTGGGCTACAAAGTGAGCTCAAGACCAGCCTGAACTGCATAGCGAGACCCTGTCTCAAAAAGGACAAAAAAGAAAAAAAAAAAAGATCGATAAATAAATAAATTTGTATTACTACATGACCGCATTCACCCTGGGAAGTTCGTATGTGTATGTAACACATTTTAATTCTTTTCATTCCCCTTCCCCTCCTCTCCGCCCCCTCAATATTCTTACATTTACAATTTAAATGGCGGGTGGTGCACTCAGTGGAAGAGCTTGCTCCAGAAGGACAAAAAAAAAAAGGAGAAAACAGAGAGAGGGGCCAAAATACTTCAGCGAACGCACACCCATATAATCCATGTGTCTCCGTTAATAGCACAGATAAGTAGGCCCTAGTTGCCTGGGTTCCCACACCAACTGTGTCCCTGGTAGCTCTGTGACCTCGAGCCAGTTATGTAACCTCTCTGAGGAGGAGTGAGTTAGTGTTATTCATTACGAGCTGTGTTGCTGACAAGTACTGACTTACATGGTGCAGGCCCACAATCCCAGCTCTCTGGGAGGTTGAGGCAATAGGATGGCGAATTGGAGACCAATTTAGCAATTTAGTGAGCCTATCTCAGAATTTAATTTTTCAAAGGGCTGGGGGGTTGGGGATACAACTCAGAGGCACAAGCGCCTGCCTGGCAAGTGTAAGGACCTGAATTTGACTCCTGGTACCACCCCGATGAAAAAAAAAAGGGGGTGCGGATGTGACTCAGTGCAAAGGCCCTGGGTTCAATCCTCAGTACCTCCAAATAAACAGATAAATGTGCTTAGCACTCTGCAACACTACCAAGGTTGTGAAAAAGCAGCAGCTGCTGGTCAGTGGAGACAGGATGACTAAATGGGGTGTGGTGTTCTGAACTGGATCCTGGGACAGAGAAAAAAAAGACACGGTTGTAAAAAGTAACAAAATGTTGGCCGGGCATGGTGGCACATGCCTGTAATCCCAGCACTCGGAAGATTGAGGCAGGAGGATCATTGTGAGTTCGAGACCAGCCTGGGCTAAAGTGAGCTCAAGGTCGGCCTCAACTGTATAGCGAGACCCTGTCTTAAAAAAAGGGGGGGGGAATCCAGTCCTTAAAAATAGTTAAATATTCCCACTACCTACTAACGCCTTCGCCCACTGGAGTGGCTGTGCAAGGGTCCAGATTTGCCTGCCCAAACTGTCCTTGTAGTCATAAAGAACTGTCCTGAGGGCACCTGCAGAATCAGACAGGAGGGGCTGAGCCCAGACCCCAGGTCCAAGGGAGAACTAGTTTAGAGCCTGACCCTCCTGGGGCAGAGGATCCTCTTCTGGGCACTGGACCATCCGGGTAGCTCTGCGCCCCTCAAGCCCTGCCCCGCCATGCGCCGCCGTGCGCCGCCCCTTTGCTCCACACCTCCCCCACCCACGCTGTGCAAGTAGGATCCTCGAGAAGTTTCTGGAAGTCTTCAGTGACCTCTGTGACGATGGAACAGCAAAAAGACGAGGCCGCCTCCGAAGGGTGAGAGAGACAAAGACCCCCAAGAAGCGGACAGAAACCCAGAGAGAGAGAAGGGGACCGAGAAAATCAGAAGCAGGGAGGGAAAGTTGGAGGACTCAAAAAGAGGATCAGGAAAAAGAGAGCTAGAAATAGACATTCATCACAAAGTTTCCAAGCTGGGCCTGACGGCACAGGCCTGTGATCCCAGCAGTGTGGGAGGCTGAGGCAGGAGGATGGCAGCAGCTCTGAGCCCGGCTTGGGCAATTTATCAATTTAACGAGACTGTCTCAAAAATTTAAAATATGTGCTAGGCAGATAGCACATTTGTGATAGGCAGATAGTTCAGCGTAAAGGCCCTGAGTTTAATCCCCATTCCCAGGGCAAGGGAAATTCCAAGAATGAACGAGGAGATGAAGATTCCAGGGACATCCATAGGGCTAGAGAAAAACACAGTAATTTTCCACATTCCTTCAGCACGCACAGAACTCAGGCCTTTACGGCTCCCCCTTGATACTGCCCACAGCCATCTTTTGATGAGAAAAATTAAGTTCAGAATGGGACAATAGTTTGCCCAGGGTCACACTTCAGCAAGGGCATCTGGATGTCAGAGCTTGAGTGTCTGGTGCCGAGAGGAACTGCAGAGGCATTCCTCTCTCATCTTGTGGGTCTGTAAAAATGGGTGGGGACAGAGAAAGGGCGAGGAAGTCGTGGTGGGCTGTTGGCAGAGGTGCAGGCAGAAGGATCCACTGACCTGTCTTCTTGTCATGCTAGGAACACGTCCCTGCCACCACCCGGACCTGAGGCCTGGCCCCCTTTGCCCTTCCTGGCCCTGCCTCCCCCGTTCCTGGGCAGCCCAGACCCAGCCCACCTGGGGCTTCCCGAGCACCTGGCCTCTCATACCGTCCCATCCGCCTGGACGCCCTCTCCTACCTACTGCACAACGCCCTGCTGGGAGCCTACAGCTTCCAGCAGTCCTTGCCCTCCTGCACCTGCTCGCCCAGGCCTGCCACACCCACCTGGGCACAGCCCCCAGGCCACCCAGAGGACGTGGGCGCCGGCCTGCCCGGGGCTGGGGCCCGCCGCCGCGATGGGGAGCTGGGAGAGCTGGGAGAGCTGAGCTGTTGGAAAGGGGCAGTGTGGAGGGCACTGGGGCTGGTCCCCAAACACCGCCCAAGGGGCCGCCGTCACCGCCCACACTGCCAGGCCAGGGTAGGAAGGAGGAGACCCAGGGTGCAGCGCCCCCGCAGGACCAGCTGCCTGCTTCTGAGGACTGGGACGCAGAGTACTAGGGCTCCGAGGAGCGTCCCAGCAGCTGGCCCAGTGGGGATTTCCTGGAGCCGGAAGGAGTCCTGCAGGTCACCTGGCCCTGCTTAGATCCCAAGCTGAGAGCCCGCCAGCCCCTTTGTCTTCTCAGGCTGCATTCCAGCGCCATTTCTAACTACAGTCACAACCCTCTGTTCACTGACTGACCGCTTGCAGCCCCATGCCTGACTCCAGAGCCATCTGCACCTGCCTCTTGGACCCTGGCCCCTCCGCCCTGCATCCTTTCCCAAACCCATTCCCCTCACCCCTCCTCCAGCCCGTTCTGTGCCTCCACCCCCTAACCTGCCTTCAAGCCCAGCTTCCTCTCTCAGTGTAGGGGTTGAACCCAGGGCTTCACACGCACTAGGCAAGTGCTCTGCGACCAAGCTGCTTTCCCAGCCATTTTTAACTTCCATTTGATTTTGGAACAGGGTCTCCATAGCTTGCCCAGGCTGGCCTTGAATTTAGAATCCTTCTCCCTCAGTTTAGGTGTGGCCCGCCATGCCCCCTCCCTCCCACGTGGATCTCCATCGGCTGATGTTTCCAGGTGCTGCATCCCACTCCACCACTCTCCCTTGTTCCCGGTTGGGCAATAAACCGATGCTGTCCTCTTATCTGTGTGTGTGTGTGTGTGGTCGCACTCACCCTGCCTGCCGTGAACAAGACTTCTGCAAAGGGATGGGGTCTAGGGAGGGTCACCGAGAGAGGCCACTGAGGCCAGGGGCTGGGGGAAGGGGACCCCTGGATTCCTGCTTCAGCGAATTCCATTCTGGGCCTCTGCCACCACTGCACTTCTGCATGCTGGAAACTGCTGGGCCACTGGGCCATTGTGTGGGGAGGCTTAAGGGATTTGGGAGACCCACAGGGACAGAGAGACCAGCGACCTGGCTCGGCTCAGTCTGCACAGAAGGGCTGTGGTGGAAGGAGGGCTCAGGGCAGGCTCTGCCGCTCAGGTACACTGGCATCAGGACTGGAGGGTCCAGGCCCCCAGCCCCCCCCAAGGGACCTGGTGTCCCAGCCCCACCCCCACCGCACCCCCCTCCTTTCTGCAGACCTGGAATCCAAGCCCAGGCCTCCTCATCTAGCACCCAGGAACCCAGGGTTCCACCCCCTCCCCTTCCACCAGGATCCAGGGGTCCTGGCCCCAGCCCCCCAGGTCTCTGTACCTCCCAGGACTCAGGATCCCGGCTCGCACCCTGTCTGTTCATGTCCCTGCAGATCACCATGTACAGCTTCATGGGCGGTGGCCTCTTCTGCGCCTGGGTGGGGACCATTCTCCTGGTGGTGGCCACAGCCACGGACCACTGGATGCAGTACCGGCTGTCCGGGGCCTTCGCACACCAGGGCCTGTGGCGGTACTGCCTTGGCCACAAGTGCTACCTGCAGACGGAGAGCATCGGTGAGCCAGGGCCAGGGTGTGGGACTCACAGCTAAGGGACCAGGCCAAGGCCGGCGGTGTGGCATGGGAGGGGCTGCAGGGCTGTTTTCTGGCTGCAGGGACAGTGTGAACCGCTGTGGAGGCCAGGCTGAAGAGGTGACATTTCCTGGCACAGAAGGTGTCAGGCCTTGCAGGTGGGGCTGGGCTTGCGGAGACAACTTTGGTGTTTTCTTTGATTGTCTACGTTTTTTGTGCTGCTGGGGGTTGAACCCTGGGCCTTCTCACTGAACTACATCCTGGTTTCTGGCTTTGGTTTTCTTTTTATATCTGAGACAGGGTCTCCGTAAGTTGCTAAGCTGCCCAGGCTTGGTTTGAATTTGTGATCCTCCTGCCTCAGCCTCACAGAGCACTGGGATAACAGGCACGGGCCTCTGCACCCGGCCAGAACTTTTACAACTGTCTGCTACAGGCCAGTAATTATGTGTGGGGCTGGAAGACAAAGCAGCTGAGAATGTGCAGGTAGAGGGTGGAGGACTTTCTACTCCTGAGTGCCAGGCTGGGAGACAGAATATGACATAGTATTATATATGATAATATTTTATGCATAATATACTATATAAGCTATGCTACATTAGTAATATAATATTCTATTTAATATAAAATATAGTGCATAATAAGTTAATAATATATAAGGTACAGGCTAGGCCATTACACCATACTTCATAGATTACTAATGACAGCGGCATTCAGGGCCAGCATTTGTTGAATGCTTGTGATGCTCCAGGTGCTCCTGAAGCCCTGGCTTGGGACAGCCAGTCCACCCCCCGGCAACGCCAGGAGAGTGGCTTGGGGTCTGTGAGCAGAGGGATTTGACTTCGTGGGCAAAACGGTCCCCCGAAGGTGCAAGAGGAAGAATGTGCTCACCAGCCCTGTGACAGCACAACCACCTCAAGGAGATGTCACTTGGGCCAGCTCGGAGGGAGGGGGCAGGAGGCCCATTTGCCAGAGGGATAAATTGAGGCAGGGGCCTCAGAGAGGCCTGTTTAGGTCTGACTCCAGACTCGCTCCCATCTGTGGCAGATCCATCTATGACACTTCTTCGTCCTGCTCCAAACTGGAAACCCAGGGCCTGGGGACAGCACCAAGCCACTTCCCTGTCTTATCTCTGGCGTGGGAGAGTGAGGGGCTTAGTGCAGGTCACCAGCTGTTTTATGAATCCCAGCTTCGAACCCATGATTTTCGCACTAAGCTGCAGCCCCAGCTCCTCCCACACACTCCTTTTCTCTTTTCTTTTTTTTGGATACAGAGTCTTGCTAAATCACTCAGGCTGGACTTGAATTTGTCATCCTCCTGCCTCAGCCTCCCAGAGCGCTGAGATGATAGACTTTTGCTGCCACTCCCGCCTCTGTCCATTCTTTTACAACTTCAAGGCCACAAACTGAACTGCTGGCTTCATTTCCAAGCAACTATAACCCGCTCCCACAGCAAGAGCAGAAGCAGCAGGGCTTACTTCCCAGGGGCCAGTGTGGGTGCAGAAGAGGACACACCAGCCCCAGAGAGGCACGGGAGGGGAAGGGGCCCTGAGACCTCAGCACTGTGCCGTGGAGCCGGCTGTGAGCCAGACAGGGAGACCCTGTCTGCTCCAAGTGGGAAACCACGGGAAGAGGCAGACAGAGTAAACAGGATAAAAGGCCAGGTGCGGTAGCGCATGTCTGTGATCCCAGCATCCATGAGGCTGAGGCAGGAGGATCATTCTGAGCACAAAGTCAGCCTGGGCTACATAGTGAGACCTTGTCTCAAAAACCAAACCCAAAACAAGGTAAAAAGAAATGAACAGGACTTTCCAGGTAGGGGCCTCTGGTACAAAGCTAATGGAAAAGACAGGGGAGGATGTACAATGATTAGCAGCAAGACAGGGGCAATCAGCTTTCACACATTCTTTCAGCAAACGTTTCTTCAGACCAGTGAGTAACCCAAACTTGTGCAGGGGTGTGTGTGTGTGTTCATTTTGGGTTTTTGCGGTTGTTCTTTCCTTTTTCTTTCTTTCTTCCTTCCTTCCTTGCTTCCTTCCTTCCTCTTTCTTTCTTTCTTTTTCATTTTTTATGGTACTGGGGCCTTTGCACTGAGCTATATCCTCAGTGCTTTTTATTTTTTATTTTGAGACGGGGTCTTGCTAAATTTTGATCCTCCTGCCTCAGCTTCCCAGAGTGCTGAGATTCAAGTGTGTAATACCACACTGACCTGGGGTTGTCCTTGGCAAGGACCAACCCAGTCCCTGCATTCAGGGAGAAATCAGGCTGAAGGGGAAGGACAGAAAAAGAGAGTCACAACCCAGGGCAGTGGGGCAGAATGGTGCCCAGGCAGGGAACGAGGTCTTGGGAGCCGGACTTTGGGGGATGAGTAGGAGTTTGCCAGGCGAGAAAGACAGCATTTGTAGCGGAGGAGAAACCCAAGAGCCTGCCAGGCCCGAGAGTGAGCGTGGCTGTCCCCACAGCATACTGGAATGCCACCCGGGCCTTCATGATCCTGTCCGCCCTATGTGCCACCTCCGGCATCATCATGGGTATCCTGGCCTTCGCCCAGCAGTCCAGCCTCACCCGCCTCTCCCGGCCCTTCTCTGCCGGAATCATGTTCTTTGCCTCTAGTGAGTGATCCCGCCCCTATCCACCCATCACCCCAGCCCCTGAGCCTGGACCTGGACTCTGATCTCACACCCTGAGCCACTGCGGGCAGGACCGCAGCCTTCCTTTCTCCCCCTCCCCGCCCCCAAACCAGGATGTAACCTTGGTGCTGAGCTACATCTCCAGCACTTCTTTGAGACAGAATTTACTTTGAGACAGAATTTTGCTAAATCAATGAGTTGCCCAGGCCGGACCCAAAGCTGAGATCCTCCTGCCTCAGCTTCGTGCCACCCTGCTCTTTCTCATAACTAGGCCCATCCTGTGCCCACCGCATTTTATGAACATAAGCTCCTATGTGGTCCCAGGGCCCAGGAATGACAGACACCAGAGGACTCAGGATATTACAAGAACTTAGTTTTCCCGGAGCCAGACACCCAACCCCTCAACCACCCCAACCCTAACCATCTTCACCCTAAAATTTAAAGAGGAAAGAAACCTCAAAGCACCCCCAAGTCCATCACATCCATCTTCCCCCTCGGCCCCCACCCGGCCACCTCTTCCTGGCTGCCTCAGGCCTATCTCACGTCTGCTCCCTACTGCTCCCTGCAGCCCTGTTCGTCCTGCTGGCCTTGGCCATCTATACCGGCGTCACTGTCAGCTTCCTTGGCCGCCGCTTTGGAGACTGGCGCTTTTCCTGGTCCTATATCCTGGGCTGGGTGGCGCTGCTCATGACCTTCTTCGCAGGTACAGGGCTTGGGGAGGGTGTGGGGTAACAGGATGCACCCCCCCCCCGGGGGGGAGCCCAGGCCCTTGTCTGAAGGCAGGCTCCAGGCCTGAGCAGGCTGGGGAGAGAGGGTGGTGTTGGGCCTGGGGGCTCACCCGGACCCCTTTCTTTTCCGAGGTATCTTCTACATGTGCGCCTACCGCATGCATGAGTGCAGGCGCCTGTCCACCCCACGCTGAGCCCAGCCCAGGCAGCCAGAGGGAGGCCACTGGAGAGAAGGTGTTGGCGCCCTGTGATCCGGCTCCTGGGGCGTGAGGTGGCTCAGCCCCCCCCCACTCCTGTGTCCTGAGGGAAAGGAGAACAGGGCCTGGAGGGAGGCAGCAGAGAAGTCCCAAGCCCCACTTGCCAGGGGGCTTGTTAGAGAATTGGAGTATCCCTTAGCGCGACATTTGTGGGCCTAATAAAAGTGACATGAAACTGTGCAAGTGTGAGTCCTTGAGGTGGGGGAGAGAAACCGGGAACATTGGGTGGGCGACAGGCAGGTGCTGTGCAGTGGCGGCCCAGGCTGTCGATTCCAGCAGGCATGAGAACTGAGGTCATCACACAGACCCCACCCAGGCTCAGACACAGTTCCACTTTGAGAAATGGGCACATAGGATGTGTGTGGCATGGTAGTGCATGTCTACAACGCCAGCACTCAGGAGGCTGAGGCAGGAGGATTGCAAATTCAAGCCCAGCCCTGGCAGATAATCAAAATAAAAAGATCTAAGGCTGTAGCTCAGTGTGACATCCCTGGGTTCAATCCTCAGTCCCTCAGAAAAGAAATTAGACCCTATGCTAATAAATGTAATATGAATAGAGACCTTTTACCTCAAGTATTTCCTGGGGCCTCCTCAAATAACAGTAATATTTATAGAAGTTCCTCTAACAGAATGGCAATTCAGACCTTCTGTAATAATTCACTGGAGCCTGTATAAGTAGAAGTGTTACCAGGGCTTGTTCTAGTAATCACATTTATAGGGATGCAGTAATAAAGGTATAATTACAACTTCAGCCTCCTATCTCTAATGGCCTACTCAACATTTCCGTTCACAAAGGATAGCCACCTCAAATGTCACAGTCTAAAAATAAGTCCTAATCTCACACCCCCAAGTGCCCCTCCCTTGGCCTCCCCCATCCTAGGAAAAGATGTGACAGCTGCCTTTGTATTCAGTTGCCCAGGCTGGCCTTGAACTTGGGATCTGGCCGCAGGCTTCAGAGTAGCCGGGTTACTGGGATTATAGGGAGCATCACCCATTCCCACCTCCCCACCTGCTAAGGCTCCTGGCCCTCCTCTCCCATACAAAGCTAAATCCCACCAAGGTCATAGAGGCTCCACTGTGCTGGAACCTCCAGAGGTCAGACTGGTGCACTGCGGCTCAGGCCCGGCTGTAAATCACATCTCAATCATAAAGAACCCCTATGGCCTGCAGCCCTAACACCTGTTTACCAGGTAGGACATTCCAAGGGTGAGAGGGTCCCTTCCCCACAAGGAAAGGCTGAAGCTTTCTCAGGGCAGGAGCTTTTCCTGCTCACTCCGGTCCCTCCAGCCTTCTTTCAGTCCGGGTATGGACCTGTCTTCCCAAATGTCTTTGTTCAAAAGTCATCCTGTCAGGGAGGCGCCCTGGCCACCCTCCCTAAATCATAGCACCCTCTCCCCTTCATATGTTTGTTTTAACACAGCCCCTTTTCACAAACACACTGCATACTTTTCTTGGACGCCTTAGTGTCTATCCCCCAACAGGAACACGAGGACCACAAAGGCAGAGATCTGTGTCTACTGCCCACCATCTCCAGATCCCCAGGGCTTCAAGACAGGGCTTGGGACCGCTGGGAAGAGTGAATATTGCTTGGGCAATAAACATTTCCTCAAGCCAGCGGGTATGAGTATCTATTGACACCAATATTATTGAGATTTACTCTAAGTCTATTCAGATTTCATCCTCACTGCTAAAATAAACCACATGCAACGTTACTAATAGAGTAGGTCTGGATAGGTATGATAATGCTTTTCGAAGAGCACAGGGTCGAACCTCAGACCTCATGCACGCTAGACGATGTTGAGCCCCATCTCCAGCCCATTTATTTATTTATTTATTCATTTATATAGGAGTTTCACTAAGTTGCCCAGATTGGCCTCAAACTTGCTCTCCTTCTACCTCTGCCTCTCAAGTAGCTAGGAGGTGCACTCCTATAATTGAGTATATAATATAATGCAGGTTCACAGACAATAAGGGTCCTTTATATCTTGTGCAGTTCCCCAGATCTGAGCCCTACAATTAGTCAGATCTCACTCTTGCTTAAATATTCTTAAGGTTTGGAAAAAAAATGTGGGGGCCGGGAAGATAGCTCAGTGGTCCAGCGCGCACAAGATTGTGAGCTTGATTCCCGATTCCAAAAATAAAAATACAACGTGGGAAGTGGTAGGAGAGACACTGAATCCTGCCAAGTGAGAGAGAGGATATAACTGGGGTAGAGGAGTGGTTCCAGGCTGAAGGTGGAGCCTTGGGACTGTGGCTTGGGGACATCCTCACTGGAAACGCAATCCATACGAAGACCAGGGTGGCCTCCCGGTGGGGCAGAGCCTTCAGGGACCACTGGATTGACAACGCGGCAGGATTCCGAAGCGGCTGCTGCCGGGCGGAGTTTCGGAGCCTGGGAGGGGTTGGAAGGACTGGAAAAGTTGCGTGAGAACTGGGTGGATTCAGGAAACCTGGCAGCTTGGACAAGGCTGGTTGGTAGAGACCTAAGGAAACCAGCAGTGTGGACTTCGTGGTCAGGCCAGGGATGAATGCTCAGCAGAACCTCCATACAAGGCCTGAGATCCCCCTCCGCCAGCCCCAGACACAGCTCATTGTGAAAGCAGGTGGCGCCACCCCAGCCCTGCCTCTGTGCTTGTCCTGGTGGCCTGCAGCTGCCCCTGCTGACTGGCAGCTTGTGTGTCCAGGGCGCTGAAAGCCTGGGTCTGCCCTGCAGAGACATGCGGTGCACTTGAGCCTGGGCGTGAGGGGCTGACTGGGGAGGTCAGGGCCTGGACCCAAAGGAGAGAGGAAGAGGGAAATATGTGGGTGAGAGGAACTCTGGGGTTGAAGAACGAAGAGCAAACTGGGCCCATGGCTAGGGCTGGAGGGCTGAGGCCAGGGTTAAGTTTGAGGTGAAGATGGCGTTGATTCTGGAGTGGGATTGGGGTGGAAGATGGAGAGGCACTGGCTGGCTTAGTGTTGAGTGTGTAGGGGGTTGGCTTGGGGTCAGGATGAGGTTCTGTTTCGAGATGGGGTGATGTGTTATATTCATGCGGGGAGCTGGGGTCAGACTGGAGTCAAGGTCACAGACGAGCTCTGTGCTCACTGCACAGGCCCCTACTTCATGCAGTCTGCCACACCTTGCACAGCCCTGCCTGTGGCTTTTACCGTGCTGCCCGTGGTGAACTCCGTCCGCCTCTGGGAGCCTGGCTTCCTGAGCATGTGCTCATCAGTGGCCGCTTCCTCACTGGCCAGGTCCCAAGCATGAGACATGGCCCAAAAGTTAAGCATCTGGTAGTGAGGAGGGGACACAGTCCCCTGGGACCTTTCTGGTTCTCCTCATTGCTGGCTGTCCTGGAACAGCTTGCCCAGTTCATGGTCGTGATCCAGGTCCTCTTGCAGATCACTCACTGCTTCCTGGAGGCCAAGATTTCCTGAGCCCTTGACCTGGGCTGGGGCACATTCACCTTACACCTGCTGCAGGTATAGTGTGAGCCAGGACCTGCTTGCTGGAGAAGACTGTGCTCGGGGGCTAGAGCACCCCGCACTAACATTTTTCACCAGTCTCTAGACACTTGATCCTGGGGACAAGCTCCGCCCATCCCATGCTGGAGGACCCACCCCCAGCAGAGCTATCCTCAATTCGTTATCAGATGAGGCTGTGGGCAGCTCCTTCCTCTCCACAGCCCATCTCAGGCATAACTCTCCACTTGTCTGCCTGCCCTGGGGAAGGCAGAGGCTCCAACTAGACCTGGAATCTGAGCCCCTGGGCCCTGCCTTTGGTACAACTTGGCACTGGGGGCCTCCTCTCTCCCAGCACGGAAGGTTGCACAACCACAGGAAAGCATGACATGTCCCCAACAGTCCCCTCTGGCCACATCTCCCCTCCTGCAACTCACTTGAGAGCCTGATTGGCCACCTCCCACCTGAGGTCTGGGTTCTCACTCCTGCCCCTTCCAGGAAGCCCCATCATGGGGGGCGCCAGGGCCGGAGGTGTAAAAGCTATGAGAGGCACGCTCGAGACCACACCTCAACCACGGATGATGTGACACCCCGAGCCCTCCCTACCCCAACCCTGCAGAGGGAAACCTGCAGGGAGGACCCAGACCGTCTGCAAACCAGGAAGGCAGGGTGTGTGAGAGCCACTGCCGGGAAGTGTGTGAAGCCAATCTGCCTGTGCACTGTTGTGCAGCACCCCGGGCGCCATTGCTTCCTGCTGCCCTCTGCTCCTCCAGCTCAGAGGACCCAAACGCTGGCAACACAGCCTCCTCTTACCCTCTGTGACTCAGCAGCCCGGGCGGCAGCCTCTTCGTCCCTTGGAACCTGAAAACCCAGTGCTGGTCCATGGAGCCCTGCCGGTCCTTGGCCCTGTTCGCTGGCTCCCTGGGCCTGGCGTCCTCCCTGGTGGCCATCAGCACCGACTTCTGGATAGTGGCCATGGGGGCCACCTCAGCTCACTCGGGCCTCTGGCCAAGAGGTGGTCAGGAAGGTCAAGTCAAAGGTAAGGGTCGGGCTCTCCTGTGGGGAGATGGCCAGGTGGGGGACACGCTCGAAGTCTTGTCTCCAACGAGCAGGCTACATCCACGTGACACAGAGCTTCTGCATCCTGGCCGCCCTGTGGGGCCTGGTGGCTGTGGGCTTCCTGGTGCTCTCCTGCATCCCTTCGCTGTCTGCCCCCAGCCGTGGGCCTCTGGTCTCCACCATCACTGCGTTTGCGGCAGGTAAGGCCTCGGGCTGGGCGTGGGCGTTGGAGTAGGGGTCCCCCAGGGGCTCATCTGTCTCTCCTGTCCTTGTTCCCAGCTCTCTCCATGCTGGTGGCCATGGCAGTGTACACCAGTGAACGCTGGGGCCAGGCTCCGAACTCGCAGGTCCAGACCTTCTTCTGCTGGTCCTTCTACCTGGGCTGGGTCTCCACAGTCCTGTTCCTCTGTGCAGGTGACAAGGCAGGCGGACCACCTCCCCAGGGAGGCAGGAGGCCACGGGGGTGGGGAGACCCAGGTGGGAAAGCACTAACACTCTCTGCCACCCCACCCCAGGGGGCCTGAGTATGGGTGCTCACTGTGGCACACACCGGCCCGGCTACGAGACCTTGTGAGCAGGACAGAAGGCCAGGCTGCACCTGAGCGCTGTGCCCCAGGAGTCCTCGGAGCCATGGACAGAAGGCTAGACCCTGGCCCTGACCTTCCCTCCCAACCCATCCCCTTTCATTTCTTTCTAAAGTCATTCAATAAAAACTTTGCTAAAATGTGATTATTCCAAGATTAATTTGGCCAGGACATAAGCAACTAGCTGGGAGGATCAAAAGTTTGAGGTCAGCCTGGGCAACCTAGTGATTTAGTGAGACTTAATGAGACCCTTTCTCAAAATTAAAAAAAAAAGAAAGAAAAAGAAAGAAGACATAACCATAGGTGAATTCCAAGGTGGGTGATGACAGGGACACCCGGGAAGGCGGAAGCCAGGCAGGAGTCAGGGTCCAGAGAGGTGCTGGAAAGGCTGGGCTTCAGGAGTCAGGAGGCACGGGGACCAGGAGGCCTCTGGGGAAGGAGCTCAGGACCTCCAGCTGTGGCCATGGATGGCCAGGAGCTGTCAGGGGTGGAGAGAGTGCTCCGTGGCTAGAATGCAGAAGGCAGGGTTGTCGGGAGCGGGGCCCTCAGTATCACACTCACTGGGTGTCCTCCTGAGGGTGACAGGGAGTTAGGGGATTGTGGGCAGGGAGGGACACGGTTAGCTCTGAGGTCCTCTGTGGACGTGGGGTAGGGGCTGGGACTGGAAGATTAGAGACAAGAATAGGCCAGGAGGATGCGGCCTGCCTGGGACCAGGGTCCAGGATGGAAAGGAGGGACTAGGCCTGATACACTGGGAGGTGGGGAGGAACAGGGCTTGGGGGCACACGGCTTTGTGGGGCCCCTCCCAGGCAGGAGGGGGCAGGTTAATGCCCAGGGCTCTGCCTGATAAGCTCGTGGCTGTGGCGCTGCCTGTGGTTGAGTGTGGGGCCTAGGGCACAGTCAGGAGCAGGTGAAGACTCGAATCCCAGGCTGGGGATGGAGTTTTGACTGAGCAGGGTCAGGGTGGAGTCTCAGTCAAGGGGTAGCGGGGCTAGGGCCACAATCTGCAGGGGACCTTCAAGGGTACAGCTAGAGAGCTAGGGGACGGGGAGGTCGCCTGGGGTCCCACAAAGTCAAGGAAGAGAAGCTTCTAGGAGGCTTTGATCTACCTTGTTATGGTCAAGCTGCCCTAGGACCCACTGTTTCACTCAGCTGTCATTCTGTGAAGAGGTGCTGGTACCTGGTGTAGGGGTTGCACACCTGTAATTTCAGAACTTTGGGAGGCTGAGGCAGGAGGATCACAAGTGCAAGTCCCAGGCCAGGTGTGGTGGCACATGCCTGTAACCCCAGCCTTCAGGAGGCTGAGGCAGAAGGATCACTGTGAGTTCGAGGCCAAGCTGGGCTAAATAGTGAGTGAGAACTTGTCTCAAAAAAAAAAAAAAAGTGCAAGTCTTGTCTGAAAAATTTAGCAAGCCCTTGTCTCAAAATAAAAAATACAGTCTGAGGATGTAGCTCAGGGACGGAGCACTCTGGGTCGGGTTCTACCTCCAGTACAGCAGAAGACAGGGAGCTGCAGCTACGTGTGTGTGTTTATCCCTTTAAACAGCTGCTAGGGGAGGGGTTCTAGAACTTAGGGTCTCACAAAGCCTCGGTCTCCCTCCTCCCATCCCTCTGGACTCTGAATCTTAGAAGCCTTGGAGATCTGGGTGCGAGTTTTCTGTGTGTGTGTGTGTGTGTGTGTGTGTGTGTGTGTGTGTGTAAGTTGGGGATGGGAAGAGGACTGGACCGCAGAAAGGACTTTGCCCTGGAGGAGGGGGGTCCCCGGGAAGGCGGGCTCCTAAGCTGTGAGGCTGGGGGAGGTCTCAAAGTCCCCTATTGGAGGACCGGGGCATGGAGGAGGACGGGGATCGCCAGGCAAGGGTGCTGAGCAATGGGCCAGGGTCGTAGGGGGCCCTGGAGGAGGGGTCTAAGGGGGCCTCTGGGGTCAGCCAGCCCTGCCTCTGTAGCCCCGGCAGCAGCCTGCCTAGCACGGCAATGAGGCGGAGCCTTCAGGGCTGCGGCACTTTGCTCAGCTTCCTGGCCAATGTCTTCACGATCCTGTCCACGGTAACCAACTACTGGATCCGCAATGAGAAGGGCCACAGTGGCCTGTGGCAAGAGTGCTCCCAGGGCCTGTGCTCCAACATCCCCTGCCAGCGTGAGCTCCCCACTGGTGTCAGGCGACACTCTCAGAGCGCCCAGCCTGTCCCCGCCCCCGGGCCACCGCCTACTCTACGTGCACCTGGCTCGCCCTACCCGGTCCCCGCCGCGACAGGAACTTTCGGTCCCACAGTCCAGCTCCGGGTTGGGAGGGCGGGGATCAGCGACGCCCGCGCGCAGGACTGATGGGACCGGTTGTTCCCAGCCACGATCTTGCTGGCCAGGGTGTGCATGGTGCTGTCGGGTAGCTTCGGTGTGGTGGCCACGGTGATGGGGTTGCGGATTCTGTGTCAGGCGGACGAGTCGCTGCGGGGCCAGCTTACACGCGCCTTGCTCTTTGTCAGCGGTGAGCCGGCGGAGAGTGGGCCTGGGGTGCCCTTGGGGATCAGGGAGCCAGAGGGGGAACCCAGGGCGGGGCCAGAGGCGACTGACTGCAATGGGGGGAGGAGTCAGGACGAGGCCATGAGTAGTGGGCGGCTCCAGGAAGGAGGTGGGAGGTGTGGGCGTGGTCACGGGCGGGGCAAGGAGTGGGCGGGGTAGGGAGTGGGCGGGGCGGGGCGGGAGATGGGTCGTGGTTGATGTGGGCGAGGCCTGGGTCGGACGCACCTGGCCGCCCTCACCTGGCGAGCGGCTGTGGCCCAGGACTGCTGCTGTTGTTTGCACTGACCGGCTACACAGTGGGGAGCGCGAGGAAGGACGTCTTCTTCTCCTGGTCCTATTTTATAGGGTGGCTGACTTTACCCCTGTCTGTTTTCGCGGGTAATCTGGCCGGTGGGAGCGGGGTGGGAGACTGCCCGGAGGACCCCGCCCCCAGAGACTCCCCGGGCCCACCGCCTCCCTCCTCGCTCCCGCCCCCCGCAGGCTGCTGCTTCCTGATAGCAGATTTGATCCAGCAGGGTTCGGCGGCCATCACTAGCTTCCCCGTGTGCCTCTAAGCGCAATAAAGTGCCGGCTCGGCTCGGAACGCGCGGCTGCACGTGCTTTTCTGGGTGGTCGGCGAGGACAGGCACACCGGAGCCCACAGGGAGTGTGGAGACGGGGAGGGGATACGGACGTGGAAACACAAACGCAGCCAGAGCGGACGCGCGCACGGAGTGTGGAGACGGCGGCAACGGAAGAGCTGAGCGCGGGAGGGCTCGGATAAAGAGGGGCTGGAAAACGGGCGAGGCGTGGGGACAGGGAACGGAGACTTGGGCAGGCGGGGAATGAAGGGGGATCTGGAGTGGAAATTGATTTAGGGGCGCCAGGGGATTAGGGGAGCCGTGAGATAGCCCTGGCGCACTCAGCTCCTCTGCCCGACCTTTCCCCTAGTTCCCTGCCACGCCCCCTCCGCCGAGGCCTCCGGTCCCGCCTCTGTCCCCGGGCAAAGCTTCCCATTGGTCTACGCGCGCCGCACCTCTCCCTTCTTCCTTCTGATTGGTTTTGTGGGCGGGGACACAGTCTCCGCGGTAGTTGACTGGTTGGTGGCACGGAGCACAGGCGCAAAGACTCACTGGAGGGAGCCGTGCAGACTACAGTCAAGACTGCGGGTGGCTGTGGTGGAAGATGGCGGAGCTGCGCGCGCTCGTGGCTGTCAAGAGGGTCATCGACTTCGCGGTGAAGGTGACCGGGTCCCCCTCTCCCCCCTCCCCGAGACCCGCGGTCATGTGCTTCCGGGATCACGAGCGCACGCTATATGGGGATCTGCTCCTAACCTCTGATCTCTGCCACTCTTCTCCAGAAGGTCGAAGTCACACCAAGGGGCAAAGGTCAAGGGCTGTGAGGTTCTGACATCCCATCCTATCCCTCTGCGGTCACGACCTTGCTCCCTGCTTGCTCTGGACACACTGTCTTGATAGTTGTGTGCAGAAGGAGTTAAGTTCTCTAGTTCTTAACTGCTGGAAGAGTCATAGCTATTTAACATACAGAGAAACTGAGGCACAGAGCGATCACTTCGCGCAGGTAGAGCAGGGCAGGAATCCCACCCAGACCCTCAGATGCCACATTCAGACTGGTGCTGAATTGCCTTCTTATTTGATTCTTAAGAGTACTCCAAACGTGCTATCAGGCAGTCACATAGGCATTAGGGGGCCCAGAAACTTTGAACCCTCCTAGCCACAGGGGGAGCGAGGAGGCTGTAGCCAAGAACGCAGGGAGGAAAAGTGTGTATGCTGGAGAGCAAAGTTCGAAGGGTCAGCCTGCCTGGGCGGGCAGCTGATCACATTCTCCATGAAAAGCTGGGGAAGGTAGCGTCCTTGAAGCCCCGGGCTGGCCCCAGGGTGAAGCCGATGTGGGTAGAGGTGAATCAGACGCGCTCCCCAGGCCAGTTTTTCCCAACCCTTGGCCCAAACTGGACAGATGGTGTTGACTGTTCTTGTCTGGGAGCTTACAGCTGTGTCCCCAGGGAGGCCGGCACAGGAGCTAGCACCCTGGAGGCCTCCTCAGAGTGGGTGAAACCAGGCCACAAAGTTCACACTGACACCCGCCTTGCCAACTTGGAGCATGGGGTGGAGAGGAAAGTATGAGTACGGGACATGGATTCAGATTTGAAGACCTCAGTAATCAGGACAGCTAACAGGTGCCAGCACACATTCTAGGTCCTTTACGGAGATTAATCACTCAGTCCTGACCCATTTCTGTATCCTCTGTGCTATTAATCCCACTGGACAAGTGAAGAAACTGAGGCCTGCGGAGGTTCTGTTGTTTGCCAGATCACCCAGCTAGTAAATAGCAGTCAGGACCAAAACAGGCAGGTCTGGCTCCCAAGTCTGTCCCGTGCCTCGGCTCCCTCCTGGATTCCTATCCCCAGGGCCTCCTGCCCCTGCCCCAGCCGCGGTCTCACTGGCGCGGGATATCTGGACTCAGCTCTGTCTCTCTTTGACTGAGTTCCAGTCTCAGGTTCACCCAACTCCTGGGTACATGTAGTGTATTCCTTGAGAGAACCAGAAATGCAGTATCTACCAGCTTCTGTCCTTTACCAAGAATTGGTGCCGCTTCCCCTCCCACATCCTGTGTGGACCCCTCAGCCGTGGTCCTTTCAGCACAACTGAACGCTGCACACGCTGCTAGCCATGTAATCAACAGGCCAGCCCCCATGCTAACCCCCCCCCCCACTGCTGTCAGCTTGCAGCCCCTGCTCCCCTCACCATCCCCTGCCCTGGCTCCTGTCTGTCCCCGTAACCCATCCTCTATCCGTAAGGGTCTTCCTTCCTGCCTCTGGCACTGAGCTGCCCTCCCCTGCTCCTGGCCTTCTAGTGGCTCTCTGGAAGGCTCCTTTGTCTCAGGACGAGGTCCCGGCCCCTCGGCCTGGCACTGCACACCCTCGGCGGCCTGGTCCTGCTGTCCATGTCCCTTTAGGGACGCCACTTCACCATTTCTGTTCCCATGACCCCAGCCTGCATCTCCTCTCCTCATGAACCAGGATGCTTTTTGCTCTGATTTTTACTTGGGAGAGGAGGCGGCTGCATTTTGATGCAGTCATAGCAACATTGTCTCAGCCTCCTCCAGGAGCCCCCCCGCCCCCCCAGCAGGCTACCTTAGTGTGCCCTGGGTTGGCTCCCAGCCCTCACACTGGGTGCCTCCTCTGTTTGCTGCACTGTCCACCCTCCAGAGCCCCCTCAGGCCGACGACTCCTTGTGGGGAGGGCCAGGTCTGAACTCTGCTCCAAGCATCGCTGTCTTCAACTCCTTCAAGCCTTTGCTCAGAGATCACCTTCTCTTTGGGACCTTCCCTTGTCCCTTACTTAAAATTACAGCATGAGGGTCCCTGTCCCCCTCCTTGCTACCCCCGCCCCATACTCTTATGGTGTAATCCACTTACTTATTGCTGTAGTGTTTTGCCCAGTCTATGTGGAATTGGAGTGTCTCGGGTGTGTTGTGGGCACACTCATGGACAGCAGAGTGCACCACTAGAATGGTTCGGGGGTCCTAGGCCAGCTCCCTGGGTCCACTTCCTGCTTCGGGACTTTGAGGAAGTTGCTGCCCAGTCCAGAGCTTCATTTCCCTCCTCTGTGCGGTGGGGAAAACGACGGGTCATAGTGAGGCTGCAGTGAGCCCCGCACAGAGCTTGGGATGTGGTCGATGTTGGCCAGAGCTCAGTACTGCTATAATCGTGGTGTCCGAGGTGCAGGTTTATTTCGCCACTGATTCTGAGCATAAGTCACACTGCTCAGTGTGACACTGTGTGCGGGACATGGATAGGAATCTGGCAACCCAGTCATCTCCAGTCCTGATCAGGAGCTCAGCTCCATGAGACTGATGAGGCCTAAGCCCCAGGCCCTCTCCCAGGCATTCTGGAGAAGCTGGGGCGATTTTGTATTCCTACTTAGGGATGTTTTGTTTTTGTTTTGTTCAGTGCTGGGCTTGAACTCAGAACCTTTCCACTGAGCAGGATCCATAAGCCTTTGAATGTTTTGATTCTGAGACAGGGTTTCTCTTAAGTTGCCAAGTTGCCCAGGCTGGGCTCAGACTGGCAGTCCTCCTCTCTCAGCCTCCGAGGTGCTGGGGTGACAGGTGTGTGCCCCACGCCAGCTTGGGGGCGTTTTCCTAAAGAGGACCCCACGGGACAGCAGCATCAAGCCTACCTCTAGGCCGCCAGGCCTGCCCTCTTGGTTCTGGGAAACAGCGGGTTGTCTTTGCCCACCTTCCCTCGCGGTCCCTCACTCTCAGACCTCCTGGTCTCTTTCATCAGGCCCGCAGTCGGCTTCCCTGTCTGCCCCAGATGAGCTGCTTTTTGAAGGGACTCAGAGCCTCAGTAGCGACTGGGGCCTAGCATCTGGCTGGCCTTGCTTGCTGCCACAGTCCTGTGTGTGGCCCCGCTGTTCTGCTTGCTCTGTACCCCAGCACCTGCCCTTTCCTCTCGAGCATGGCAGAGGAGCAGAGGAGAGAATCCCACAGAAGGCCATGTGCTGTGGCAGGGCTCAGGAGGCGCGCTGTGAAATTCTGTCACACCTGATGGCACAGATCAGATGCTGGTGCTCCACCTTCACACTTAGCCTCTTCTGGGGCCATCAGTTCCAAGACAGACTTGGGAGCGAGACCCCTGCTCCTGTCCCTTTCCTGCTCTGTGTCCTCAGGCAAGGCACCTGAGCCTCAGTTGTCCCAGCTGCAAAATGAGTGTGATGATGGAAGGCTAACAGGATGCTCCTTGAAGAGAAACTTTGATGCTCAGTACTGAGTCACCTAAGCAAAACAAAACAAAACCTTGCTAGCACCCCACCCAACCATCGGGTCCTGGTTGGCGTAATTTAACTAAGCAGCATTTCAAGCTCAACACCAATTCAAGATACAAAGGTCTTGCCCTGAGTGAGCACGTGACTGGCAGGATTTGCAGTGCTGGGAAATTCTTGTCCCTTTTTTCTGGGAGCCAGAGCCAGGAACTTGGGCCAAGGTGCAGATGGGCTAGATACCGGTTGAGCAGAGGTTGGGGTCCTCTAAGCTCCCTGACTCATCAGTTTAGGCTTCGTGATGGGGGCTTTTTCCTGTCTTGAAGAGGAACCTCATGTCTTGTATTTTAATTTAGTTTCCAAGGAAAGAGAAGGCCTTTGTGTTTCATTGTTTGTGCTGACGATGGAGTGTGTGGCCAGGCAGGTCAGGTTTGAACGTGGTTCCTCTAACAGGTGTTTTCTGAGCACCTACAGTGTATATCCCACCAGCCCATGCAGAACACAAGCGATTCCTGCCCTCCTAGGCTGGCCCTCTGCAGGGAGTGCAATGCCAGTTGGTGCTGTGCAATGTCTGAGTGAGGAGGGCCGGGCAGGACCGGTGTGGCTGACGGGAAGGAGGAAGATGAAGTGGAGGCTTGGAAGATGTCAGGAAGGATTGTCACAGCCCCACAACCCCGGCTACTAGGGGTCAGCTTCTCTCGTGAGGTAGACTAAGAATGGACCCCAGCTAAATGTGAGAGAAAACACATGTGCTGCGCAGAGAAACCTGACAGGCACATTTCCTAAGTGCAGATTGAGTCAGCTCAAACTTGAGTGGTATTTTTAGTGTTACAGTGATTTTTTGGGGGGTACTGGGGATGCAACCCAGGGCCTTTGCACTGAGCTGCATCCTCTGCATCTTTTTTTTATCTTTTATTTTGAAACGGGTCTCTAAATTGATAAATTGCCCAGGTGTGCTCAAACTTGGGATGCTCCTGCTTCAGCCTCCTAGAGTGCTGGCGTTACAGGTGTGTGTGCCATCATATCCAGCTTTTAAAATAACCTTTTGAAAGTGAGGTAACAGTAATTGGAAATGATGGTTGTTCTCCCCTTCCTCACTGCCACTCATTCCTCCCTCCTCTGTCTTTTAATGTTACACCATCCACTGGGCATATTCAGGCTGGGAGGCCCTGACTGAATCTCACATTCCTGTGTGGTTTGTCCCAGCCCAGAGAAGGGGCTGCCACAAGCTGGGTGTGGTAGCACACGCCTGTAATCCCAGCGCTTGGGAGGCTGAGGCAGGAGGATCGTTGTGAGTTCAAGACCAGCCTGGGCTACAAAGTGAGCTCAAGGCCAGCCTGAACTGCATAGCGAGATCCTGTCTCAAACACACACACACACACAAGGAGCTGCCATACCCCCCCAGTCCCAAAGAACAGGAGACAGGGACCTAGCAAGCTGGAGTGGCCCAGTGACCCCAGCTGGCCCAGCCTGTCCCCCTGGGTTGCTCCAGCCAAACCCTTGGTGGCTACCACATGCAGGAAGAGAAGGATCAGTGCCTCAGCAGGCTCCTCCCCTGCCCATTCTGAGGTTCAGAATGAGAACCCCAGAGATGGCCTGGACACGCTTATCTGTCTGCCCAGAACCAGGCCATGGGTTCCACCTTTGAGGTCCACTGTCATCTTGCTGTGCTGACACACAGACAATGCTCCCACCACTTCCTCTGCTCATTTTCCAATTTTCTCCACCAAGAATTCAGAATGGTCCGGAACTTAAGTTGGACCCAGCTACCCCTTAACCCCTCCTATAGCCCCAGGACTGAGGCCCAGCTCCTGGCCCAGCCTCCTGGGCCTGTAAGGCCCAGCTCTTGGCCCTGCGAGGCCCAGCTCCTGGCCCAGCCTCCTGGGCCTGCGCAGGTGCCTTTGTTCCCTGTGGGCTGATCCAGCATACCATGGGCTTAGCGCTTTCCAACCCCAGAGCTGATTCTCTTGCAGTTCCAGGGGCCCAGAGCACAGCAGTGGTCTCCCTGGGATTGCACCAGGTGTCAGCAGAGCTTGGTTCCTTCCCACTGCCCCAGCTTCTTGTGGTCTCTGCCTTCCTTGGGCCAAGGCTTACCCCACATCTTCAAAGCATTTTCTAGCTCTGACCCTGACTATCTCTTGTAAAGACCCCTGTGATTACGTTTAGGATCCACTTGGAGGATGCAGGACACTCTCCCACCTCAGAATCCTTCACTTTGGCATCTTAAGGGCTCATCCCCATTCTGGGACATGGAGCTGTTTGGAAGGCCATTGCTATACCTGTCACAGCAGGGAAGCTTCATGGCACTGTGCTTCCCACTGCCTACACCAGCCTCTGTGCACCTCCAATGGCCTATGCTCCTTCCTACTCCAGGGCCTTGGCACCTGCTGCTGCCACTCCTGGAACACACATCACACACATCCCTCATACTCCACCTCATTGGCTTTATTCATCTTTCATTCTCCGTCCAGGCCTTTGTCCTGCTTCAGCGGGGGCCTTTAGTCCCTCACGTCAGACCCGGTTGGGCCCGTTACCCTCTGACAGCTCCCCACTCCTCCAGGGACACACGCTGCAGATCCACAGCTCACTGACACAGGTGGCTTCCCAGAGGGCCCCTGCCTCTGTCATGAAGGGGCAGATCATGGGAGGGGGTGTCCTGGATTATCTGGGTACACCTTAAAGCCATGCCAAGTCCTTGCACGAGAAAGGCAGAAGGAGAGAGGACGGAAGATGAGGGGGAGGCCACCTGGAGGCAGAGATGCACGTGCTGGCCTGGATGTGGGAACAGCCAAGGAGCACCAAAGGCCGGCAGAAGCAGGGAGACCCATTGTCCCTGGGCCTCCAGGCCCCAGGGCACTGATGTCACAGCAGCCCCTGGAGGCCGCTAGGAGGGTGGATATCTGCCCACACTATGGCCCTCTGCCTAGGCCACAGAGTTGTGCCCTTGCCAGGGCCAGGGGCCATCAGGGTGGCACTTGGCGTAGACACCGTGTGGGGAAAGGAGAGGGAGTGGGCTTTGCTCGTGCACTCGACCCTGACGTGACAGAGAGTCCTTCGATGCCAGTGTTTGCAGGAAGGTTGTGAGTATTCTTACATTGTAAGGTATGGGCATTGCCAAGACCTGGGATGTGAGTTAAAGGTGAGGGGTGCTAAGGACCCTACACCCTGGGGGTATTTATGTATAGGTATGTGGATGTACATATTTCTAACAGCCTTGAGCACCTTGTGAATCCATCTCACTGTGTATTACAGAAGATTCAGATAGCCCAGGGAGTACAGCAGTGCGGGGGTGATCAGGTCACATGTCCCTTGGCACTCAGGAGGGTCTGAATGAGGTGAGAGTGGGTGGCCGGCCCTCACCTGGGAATTCTAACCGGGCTCTGGGACGGATCCATGTGGCCCTGACGAGGAGGCCCTGCCCCTTCCCTGCCAGTGTGTCCTCATGCACAGACAGTTGCCACACAGGCCCTGACCTTCCACCCTGCAAGGCCCTGACCCTGCCCTTCCCTCCTACTGAGCAGATCCGGGTGAAGCCTGACAAGACAGGGGTGGTCACTGATGGAGTGAAGCATTCCATGAACCCCTTCTGTGAGATTGCCGTGGAGGAGGCTGTGAGGCTCAAGGAGAAGAAGCTGGTGAAGGAGGTCATTGCCGTCAGCTGCGGCCCCGGGCAGTGCCAGGTGCCAGGGGGCATGATCTCAGGGTCTGGAGGGAGGCCAGCCCTGGACCCCAGGTCTGAGAGAGGAGGGTCTCAGGCCCAGTCTCCTTTTGCTCCTTGTGACAGAAGCCGTCTCACTTTCTCCCGGCCAGGAGACCATCCGTACAGCCCTGGCCATGGGTGCGGACCGAGGCATCCACGTGGAGGTGCCAGCCGCAGAGGCCGACTGTGTGGGTCCCCTGCAGGTGGCCCGCGTCCTGGCCAAGCTGGCTGAGAGGGAGAAGGTGGACCTGGTGCTGCTGGGCAAGCAGGTAAGTGTGGCCTGCTCCTCTCTGCCCGCCTGGTCCCTGCGTAGCAAGATGTGGAAGCTGACAGTGTGACTGTGTCCTGTCTGACAGCTGGAGCAGGTGGGGCGGGTCAGTGTGAGTGTCCAAATGATCACAGAGGTCCCTGTGGGTGAGCTTGGCGTCCCTGAGGTTGTGGTTGGGTCCAGGCCAAGGACGGAGTGGGAGGCACAGCAGGTTGGGACGGAGCCTGGGTCTGGCTTGGTTACATGGAGATGGGCGGCCAAGGAGGCAAGCTGAAAGGGAGCACCCGTGGCACGGGGCTGTGGGAAGGGTAGGAGGAGAGAGAGCGCCGAATCCTAACCACTAGACCACCAGGGAGTGTCTAAGGTAGGAGGAGATGCCGGGACACTGTGTGCATCCAGGAGACAGGCCAGGTCCTGGAGGGGAAATGTGGGAGCCATGGTAGGTGTGAGCAGCCGCAGACAGGACCAGCTGGGGTGCAGAGACCCATTGGGTGGGCGGGATGGATGGCGGCAGAGACACTGTGGGCTGGAGCGGGGAGGAGGTTGGGACACTCAGCTGAGGCAG
Organism: Dinomys branickii; assembly: GCA_004027595.1. NCBI lineage: Eukaryota > Metazoa > Chordata > Mammalia > Rodentia > Dinomyidae > Dinomys > Dinomys branickii. The sequence continues at coordinate 49,213 of PVLD010014968.1, forward strand.
GCGTGTCGTTGGCCATCTGTACTCGGGACCCAGGGCTGGCAGGGTTCCTCAGGTGCAACTCCTAGGCCCATCCCATTTGAGACAGACTTTGTGGCTTCCTGTCACCTGGAGGAGGGCAGAGGAAGGACATCAGAAGAGACAATGCAGCGGGGGGTGGAGAAAAGGGTGGGAATTACACATGGATGATGGAAAGAAGGCGCTGAGTCCGTGGTGGTGAACCTATGGCACGTGTGCCGCAGCAGGCGGGCTGTTTGTTATTGAGAGTTATAAAAGGCTCACCGTCACTGCCCCAGACTGTTTTGTTTGGTTTTGGTTTTCTTGAGATAGGATCTCTCTATGGAGAGTTCTGGGATTACAGGCATGTGCCACCACACCCAGCAGCCTTCTTCTTTTTTTACTTTTCTGTTTTTTTTGAGGTAAAGTAAGGCACAGAGACAACAGGGCACAGGCAGCTGAGAGAGAGCTGGGGTCCCAGTGAGGAGAGGCAGGGGTACCAGGGAGCTCACGGGAGGAGAGGCAGACAGGGCCAGACGGGTCACTGGTTGTCACAGAGTTTACCCACGGCTGGGGACTCAGAGTAGAAATTGTTAAAGCGAGGCTGAGTGTAGGGATCCATTGGGTTCTTACTGTACCCCAGGAAGGAACTGTGGTGAGAATGAGGAAAAAATAGATGAGAGACAAAAAGCTGGGACCAAGGGAAGGCCCTCTTAGCGGAGAAGGGGGCCTACTCAAGGCCCGTAGAGCGTTTGTTTATGTCCTCTGGAGGTTGCTTAATTTTAGTCTCAGCCCCCAGCAATCAGTTAACAATCTACAAGGGCTTGTTTACGAGATTTGAGGAGTTCCCGTGCTCTCTGGCTCCTGTGCTCTCGGGCACACGTGTTCTCGGGCTCCCGTGTTCTCGGGCTCCGTGTTCTAGGGCTCCCGTGTTCTCGGGCTCCCGTGTTCTCGGGCTCCGTGTCCTCGGGCTCCGTGTCCTCGGGCTCCCGTGTCCTCGGGCTCCGTGTCCTCGGGCTCCCGTGTCCTCGGGCTCCGTGTCCTCGGGCTCCCGTGTCCTCGGGCTCCGTGTCCTCGGGCTCCCGTGTCCTCGGGCTCCGTGTCCTCGGGCTCCCGTGTCCTCGGGCTCCGTGTCCTCGGGCTCCCGTGTCCTCGGG
>PVLD010014969.1:0-50364 GCA_004027595.1 Dinomys branickii
AGGCTGTGGAGAAATAGGGACTCTATTACACTGCTGGTGGGAATGCAGACTGGTGCAACCACTGTGGAGAGCCGTTTGGAGATTTCTCCACAAACTAGGTCTAGAGGTTCCATTCAAACCAGCTATTCCTCTTCTGGGTATTTTCCCAGAAGATCTGAAAACATCATATCACTCTGACATATGTGCACCCATGTTTATACCAGCACAATTTGTAATAGCTAAAATGTGGAAGCAACACAAGTGCCCATCCACAAAAGACTGGATTAAAAAATTGTGGCATTTTTATATAATGGAATATTATTCAGCTATAAGGAAAGACAGTTTTGGGGACTTTGTAGGCAAGTGGACAAAACTGGAGTCCATACTCATAAGTGAAATAAATCAGCGATACATGTGCAGGCAACATATTGTATCACTGGTGTAAGAACCTGAGGGTGGGAATATAAACTAAGAGACATGAAGGAAATCTGTTCTAAAACAAAGAACAGATGGGATGAAGGAAAGTAGAAAAGAAAAAGACAAAATGTATGTAGGTATATATGAATATGCATATAGCAGGAGGGCTAATATGGTTCTACTATTGTATTATATCACTTAATGCTAAGCAATAATCGATGACGGGTTATTTGATCAATCTTGTATGTCTGTATGTGTTATCCTGAACACACACTTCGAAGATATCCATATGTAAAGCAGCAACTATTGGTGTTTTTTTTTTTGTTGTTGTTGTTGTTTTTGCTGTTGTTGATGTTTGCCTGTTTTTTTTTTTGTCTTTGGATTTTTGGTTTTCGTATTTTTTCTGTTGTTGAGAGGATTAACTGTCTGACTAAATTTGCATGTCTGTATATGGGCTTATATATTTACACTTCGAAGATATCAATGGATAAAGCAATAACCACTGTTTATCACCTTGTCTATAGATTAGTTGTGATTGTACTATTTTTTATGCTAATTGGTGTCTGTTTGTCAATATGTTTTTGTACTTGTATTTTTTTTTAAATTAAAAAAAATTTTTTTACATTCTTGGATCTTAGATTGATGGATACCTTTCCTTACCTAAGGATCATGGACAGCATTCTATATCCAAATACAGGTTAACAACAGAAAAATATAGTAATTTTACTTAATCAAAGTTGTACTTGGTACAGACGCCCTCATTAAGGAAAACCTAGGAAAAACTCTATTTTTATGCTTTCGTGAAGTAGGGACAGATGTGTAGAAATGTGATTGAGCAAACAGGTGTGATATGATCACAAGAGACCGAGAAAGCCCACAAAGCCTGACTGCTCAGAGTCCTCTTGGACTTTCTGTGCATCAGTATTCCCTCTCAAGCATGAAAGGAACCCTTCAGAAATTGGGGTCCTCGAAGGAAAAGGGGTGAGTGACCTTTCTCTTTTGTGGCTTCTTTCAGGGAAGACAAGCTCTAACTTCTGTGCTTGTATGCCTTGTTTTGGAAAAGATTGATTCTGGGTTTTGTGACTTGACTCAGGACAAAAAAATGCGAGGGAGACAGAAAGACCGGAGCACGTCAGGGAGTACTTGTTTGTGACGCTCCTCCAGCACCTCCAGTCCAAAGCCTGCCATGTTGCCATGGTGCGGGGATCCACTGTGATCCACACGGATCACAGAAAGGTGGGGTTGATGAAAAGACAGAGCACCCTGAAAGCAATACCGGCACCCACACTCTGCTCTGTTTCCAAGTTTAAAGCCATTGAAGAAAAGTGGATACGTGCTTCTAGCATAAACTTCCGTTGTCTTTATTACTTTCTCATAGCTGGGTCACAATAACCAGCATCCACAATTTATAGGAAGAAAGGATTACGTTGGCTTGCAGTTTGTAGAGGTTTCAGTCGATGGCCAGCTGGCTCCAAGGCAGTGCGGCATGTCAAAGGAGAATGAATTCATGTCATAGCAGCAGCAAGCAGAGGGAAGTCAAGGGAGGAAGAAGGGAGGTAGACCCTTCAAGACCTCGCCCCTGTGACCCACCGCCTCTAACTAGATCTCATCCCCAACATCCATTTAGCTATCAACCCATCAGCGAACTAACTACTGATAAATGTCTTGCCCCCATGATTCACGCATCACCCAACTCCCCACCTATGGGAACGTGAAGGGAGAAAAAGATATAAGAGCAGCAAATGTTATTACATGACTTTTACATCCCTTTACTCAGTGGCTACATCTTGGGTACCTATTATTAATACTTACTCAGAATTAATCCTTATGTATTCTGTAAATGTCTAAAGTAGTTAAAGGAACAAACAATAAATAAATTTAACAAAGTGTTTAAAAGGCGTTTCATTACAGATTCTTATAAATCTTTGTTTAGCTTCTCAAGTAATGTGTAAATCCAGAGTTAAGTGTTAGTACCTGTTGTTTGGTTCACCAAATGCGAAGTGCCCACTCTACGTTATTATGGATTTACCTTCACTCAGGGTCATGGGTCCCAACCTCCTACGCATTTGCATTCTGAGGCTCAGATGTTGAAAATCTGATTTTGTTTGGCCTATTTGTTCCTATTTCAAAAGTCAACTATGAAATTCAGGTTTATGCTTTCCACGTATGGATAATAATACTTCCTTTGCAGTTGGGAATGAGACTTAAATGAAGAAATGTATGTGAGACACTTGGTTGCTGCCCCAGCAATGGAGTCTATTATCATAATAATGAAATTTCAGAACTAAAATACTGTTATTGCGTGTAAGTCATTCCTCTCATTTTAAAGATATGAAAACTATATTGAAGGGAGCATGATTAAAATTATAAAGGCATGATTTGTTTTCTCGACATTTATTTCTTTATAATTTAGTCTCAGTGGTGTCATTTTTTGCCTATAAAAAGAAGTTTGCAGATGCCATTTGGATTACCATGCGAAGTGTGTGGAGTTTTAGAAGGCTTCATACACTCGCTGTGGAATTAGCAAACGAAAAAGATCAATGTTCGATCAACTCTATATTCTCAAACATTTTCACCATTTAAAATTATTTAATGTAATCCTGAGCAATGCAATTTCTTTTATAAAGTGAAGTTATCTAGTTGACCATTCTCTATCATCCTCCCACAATATATTGATTGCATTCATAATTCAAAACCTTGGTTTTATAACTAAGTTTTATCACAGAGCAAAAGAAGTCATTTGCGGGACTGCTACAGTGACATTGGGATGGTGGAAGAAAGAGACAATTTTTGTTTTAATACACTGAGGTGATAAAAGCATGTAGTGTTTTAGCAAGATATGGGGACCTTCTGCCCAATTTCCTCTTGGACACGACTGTAATTATGTTGCCATTTTATAGTCAGGACTGGTGAATTATATGAGTACGCATGCAAGTTGCTGAAAAGAGACAAAATAGTAACTGACTTTGATTCATCTAGGTGGCTTCAGAAAAACTTTAAATGAGTCTTAAAATTCAAATTTAATTTATCTATTTATTTGTACTTACATCATATTGTTTTATTTTAGTGGTTAATTAATGAATTATACATTTTGCCCAATGTACTTAAACTTATTTTTGTTCTCTAACACATAAAAGTGGAAAATTATGATCATAAATCTCTATTCCCTTGTCCGTTCTAGTTTATAGCTGTCACATGAATTTTATTGTTATAAAACTACCAAAAGATTTTATATGATTTAATTTAAATATCCATGTTTTTAAAAGTTAGAGGAAAAATATTTGTAACATAGATGCCACTTATTAGTTCACTAGACCTTCTTCAGAATCTGAATTTTTATCAGCCCTAAATGTCAGAGCTGAAACTGTAAGAGTTCTAGGATAAACCTGGGGAAAAAACCCTAGACATTGGCTGTGGCCGTGATTTTCTACAGGACACTGAGACCATGCAGCAAAAGCAGAGGCAGACAAATAGAACTACAGCCAAAGAAAATTTCTTTACAAGCGCTACAAGAAAAGACAGCAATGGGGTTAGGAGAAAATATTTGCAATCAATATCTATGAAAAGTAGGCACAACCCAAAATATGTAAGAAACTTACACAACTTGATAATAAAAAAAATAACTCAATAAGAATGGACAAAAGATCAGAATTTATAATATCTTCCAGAGAAGATATGTGATCTACACATATAGGAAAGACTACTCAAGATTACTAACCCAAGAAATGTAATTTAAAACTAGACTATTACTTTATAACTGTTAGAATTGTTACTGTAAACACAGACAAAAGAAATAAATGTTTGGCTGGATGTGGTGGCACACTCATATAATGCCAGCACTCAGGAGGCTGAGGCAGGAAGATCGTCAGATTTCAAGGCCAACCTGGACTACAAAGTGAGTTCAAGGCCAGTCTGAACTACAGAGTGAAACTCTATCTTGAAAAGGCAAAAAATAATAATAATAATAATAATAATAAAGTTTTGTGAATATGTGAAGAATCTCTTGTGAATGTGAAGGGAATTCCTCCAAAAATTAATAAAATTACAACACCTTCCAACCATCCCACTTTTCAGTATATATCCAAAGAAATGAAATTGACATGTTATGGTAATAACACTGATGTTTATGGCAGTATTATTCCCAATAGGCAAGATATGCAAACAAATTAAATGTCCTCATGCAAATATCTTTGTATATGTTCATATATGTGTAAGTTTTTAAAGACTGTAAGTGTGCGTATATGGAGACAATTCCTAACTTACTCCCTAACTTCCAGTGGCTTCACTTGTCATTTTTAAATCTTCTACTGATGCAAATCATATATACAGTAATGTTGTATTTTGAATTTCAGTCTTATACTTTTCCCACCACAGCAGATTAAGGGAGAAATACACTTTTTCACAACTGGTCAGCAACGATGAGCTGCAGCCCGTGTAAACAACTTTCTCAAGATGATACTGGAGTTGTGGATGCAGCTGAGGGGCACAGCGCCTACCTGGCAAGCACAAGGTCATGAGTTTGATTTCCAGTACCTAAAAAACAAAAGACGATACGTTGACACTTGGCTAGTTGGGTACATTAAATGATTCAACTTCAATATTTTCCATTTACTGTTAACACAATGTAGACAACAGCACAGCATGACAAAATATTACGCGATGACTTCTTTGCTTTTAGAAACTCTGCGTTACTTTTTTCCTGTTCCAATATGATCTGAAATTTAAAGAACACAATGTTTTACTCATTTATATGAGTATTCGCTTCTTGAGACTGAAATACCATTTAATATTCAAATATATAGATGTAAAAAGAAAAAGCATTGAACATAAAAGTGAAAATTCTTTTTTTTTTTTTTTCCGGGACCGGGGATCGAACTCAGGGCCTTAGTGCTTAGCGGCAAGCACTTACCCCACTGAGCTTTACCTCCAGCCCAAAAGTGAAAATTCTTAAAGACTTTATTGATAATAGATTGATGTGTGTAAAGTAAATCTTAGAAAATCTGTTGACAAAATATCATTTTTTGACAACTATTTTTAGTTCTTTTGTCCAATGTTACCCCAATATTTTCCAATTTAAATGTGCATATTTAAGTAAACAAAGAGGTCCTTCACAACGTTAATTTGTAAAAACACTTTGAACCTTATTACGCTAAATTTACCTTTTGTATTAGTTGCTGTATGAAATTAGTATTTATTGAGGTAACTACTTCGGTAATTTAATGTTACCATATAAGAAAGTGTAATAGGTGAGTGACATATAATGTAATTCAGGAGTTTTAAAAAATTTTTAATATTGGTACATGTGCATCATCTGTACTGTTTCCCTCCTCTGTGGGACGCTGGTGGAGTATTTGCTGTACGTTGATCCTTCCATCCTCTCTCTTTTCTCCCTGTCCCCACTAACCAATGCTTTTTTGTATAGCTGTGCAGTACATGTTTTTATTTTAAAGAGAAATAAGAAATAACAAAATAACAACGAAGACAGAAACAACACAAAAACAATAAAAACAATACAGGATTTCAAAACAAGATAATAGGAATTGACAATGGTTGTTATGTTACATATTAGCTTCAACAAAATTGCTCAGATTTGCAGAGGCAAGAATGCAAAAATAATGTTAATTTTACTACAAATGGTACCATGAAAAGGTAACTACATGAAGTATGATCAAATATATGAGGCATATTTAGATTTTGAAAATATATATTGCAGTAGAAAACACACTGCCATTAACCCATCACAAAATACTTTCCCTCTCTTTGAACACACACTAATTCTGGCCACTTCCTGAAACGGTTCTGGAATTTGAATTTCCTGAGTGCCTTTAGTTGCACTGTCCTGGCTGCCTTGATGTGCAGAATCCATTGAAATCCTTTACCTTTCTTGGTCATTTGGCTGTGAGGAAGACCCAGAATTTGCATGGTGCTAGATACAGTTAATAATGTGCTTAAAACACACTGTATTGTTTTTACAAGCCTTTTAGTTGGATGGCACTCAGGAGCAACTTTGTCTGTATTTTTAATCGCACCCCATAAAGACGTTCATAGATGAGGGTTTCCAGGACTTTTTCATAAAGTGCTTGCAATAACCGGATAAGCGTGTGTTATGCTTTAGACATAGAGTGTCCCCCGTGTCTCATGTGCTCAGAGTGGGGCTTTTGGAATATGGCAGGGACTTGAAGTCATTGTACCTATTAGCGGAGAAATACACAGATCAATCCACAGCTCGGCGTCCTTTTAGGTGGCGGGACCAGCCAGGGCAAAGAGGCCGCTTTACTGGGCTGTGCGCTGGGAAGGGGTCCGTCCCACTGCACATCCTCCCTTTGCCGTCTGCTTCCTTTCCTCCCGTACACGGGCAGCTTTCCCTTAGCAGCCCCAGCACCCCGCCTTCACACTGCGGAGCTCGCTCAGGGAGATCCTAAGCCTTTCCTCGCTGAGGTTGTGGGATGATGGTAGGGATCGTTTCCCAGCGATGACACAATGACTGTGACACTCTTGGCAAAGACAGGGAGAGCCTTCTGAGAGGGATTAATGAGAATTTGTCTTTTATTTTAATAATTTTTTTTCTTAATTTAAATTTGGTCACATGTTGCCTAGAGTAATTCTTACTTAGATTAATTTTAATGTGAAATTCAGTGTGATAAACTAGCGACATAATTCATAGCACATGAATTTCACTTGAGGTGAAGTGTAAAGAAGGCGAGTGATGGCACCTCGGCAAACAAATCTCTGTTGGAGACTATAGTGGATAGTGATGGTTCAGATCATGAGTGGAAATGAACATGGAGTTTTGTGTAAAATAAATCAGAAAAACATAAGTGCTAGAGATTGTTCTCTATATAAGTAATTACTAAAAACAATGGCTAAAAATAGGCCCCAGCAAATTCTAATCCAGATAAAAGAGAAAAAATAAATGTGGTACAGTACCCTCCTATAAAGGAATTTTACAGAGTATACAAAGTTTATAGATTACTGTAGCATAATCCTAACAATGTTGTAGCTAACTTGCAATGCCAAACTTTTTGTCAAAGTTACTATCCACTGAAAATGCTACATTTAAAAAGTCAGGGTTAAAATGTAAGACATCCACAACCTTTGATTTTGTAACAGCTTAAAAAATATTTCAGTGTGTGCTTACTTTTAGCAAAAGATGGGGAGGTGTCACTGAGATGCTATTTAATCCTTCCTTCCAAATAAACCTGAGATTGCCAAGAAAATGAGCTCATTTTTCTTCCCCATGACTTTGTTTTCCTCTCCTCTCTGTGGATAATTTAACCATAGGAACTTAAAAAAAAAAAGCCTCTGTCTGAGCATGAAAGATACAGTCTTTCTGTGCCTCATAAGAAGGAAATCATTATACTGACCCAGTGTGTTATGACCTTGTGATCATCACTCGTGATATGTCAACTTGAATTGATTAGTGGAGCACAGTTCTGGATGTATCTCTGGATTATTAACATGTGGACCAAACACTGAGGAGCAAAAATCTGTCTAGATCTGGGTGAAACCAACCGATACACTTGCAGCCTGCATAAAATAAGAACAGAAAGAAAGACATTGTCCCCTAACTGCCTCAGAAGAACTCTGGTCTTCCCCTCTGGTCTCCAGTTCGCTTAGGCTTCCAGGGAAGACTCCTCAGCCTTCCAGCATGGACTATGGTTTTCTGGTACAGAATCACACTGGGCTCTGCAGTGAGCTCCAAGCCTTCAATTGTCCACTGGATCCTCCAGCTCTCCAGCGCATGAAGCCTTTGCCTGTACCAATGAAGTAAATGTTGAAGGAGAGGTTTCAGCATATTAGTAAAATAAAATATGTTCTAAAAATTTACCACAGTTATCTTTGCAGTATGGGAAGTCATTCTTTGAAGTGAGCAGATAGTTTATATAGGTCAACACCTTAAAAAAGTATTTGACATGAAGGGATTGCCATATACAGTTAGAGCTGTGAAGCAAAACACAAATTACATTCTGAATACCCAAAAAGGTCAGGTAATCTTACTAAGCAAAAAGAGATCATACAATTTCCTTGCATTGGAAAGACATGATGATGAACACTCTGAGCAACAATTATAAGCATTAAATTTAACTTACATTTTTGCAAAATATGTGGTACTTAGTTTAGAGTGTATGATGTTCACGATTTATCTCCACACTAGCTCATGTGGGCAAAGATGATAAGAATGTTTCATTTATTATTCCAGGAAATAGTTCCTAGTACTCTTTCCTTCATAAACTTTTAAATTACTTTCTAATGTACTTCTATTTACCATGCTTGATTTTGTTACGGAAAGATGTTGAAGTGTTATGTTGTTGTTATTTTAAGTTTCGAAGCAATGAATGTTATAACAAGAAAGATCCCACTGATTGCTTTTTGTGAAGGAAGTTATATTACAATATATACTGTTATAAAATTGTGTTTTATGGAGAAAAATCCTGGATGAATATGTACCTATATTTACTATCATAATAATGCTGTAAATTCATTCTATCACCATCCAAAGATTTTTTTCCTAAATGCTTCAGTTTGCTAAATGGATTTTTATGTTTTCTAAATATGAGTATCACTAGAATTAGTTGCACAGAAAAGCAAACGTTTTGAAAAGCCTGTCAGTCACACCATTTATAAAGCAAACATAAAAATGATGTGCGATATGTCACTCTACAAAGCACAGATGGTGAGTGCCAAAATTTTAACTGATCCTTTTCAGTTGATCATGAATAATTTAATGTGTCAGTCAACTGAAGCTAAACAGAAGATAGAAAACTTGTGGGAGGTAAACGGAAACAAAGCCTTGGAGCCCATGTTCACAATAAGTAGACTACAATACAGTGGGGAAAATATGCTATCCGATAATTTTCCTGTGTGTGGATCCAGATTTGGACATTTTGTATTGCTTTTTTCCTCTTCCAAAGAGATTTAAAACTCAAAGAACACAAAGAAGTTTTTAATAATTTCATGAAAGATAGGTTCTTTAGATTATAGTATGTTTTACTAACAAACTGCATACATACATATAAATGGAAGACATTAAACATATCATGGAGTTGTTTTAAGTACAAAAAGTCTTCTATTTATGATATATGTACATGAAGTGGAAACATAGGAAATGTGTACACATTAACAGCTTCCTTTATTCATAACTGTAACTACTTTGTGTTTCAAGTCATGTCATCCAAATAATTTAAAAGTTTAGTACAAAATTTCTTTAATATTTTAATTCATAAAAGCACTTTGACCCTCATTACATTCAGTTTACCAATTGTATTCACACCTGCATGAAAGCTGTAGGTATTTAACATTACTTTTCTGCTTAAGTTAATTTTGCAACAGAAGATAGATATCGAAGCCTCCGTTTATATCTTTGCTTTTGAAAATGTTAAAAGAGTGCAACATTAACAACTGCACACCCAGTGAACCCAGTATGACATAATTACAAGTTAAAATTTTAAACTATAAAAAATGCTCTCCCAGTCTTATTAGATAAAGCTTTTAAGCTAAAAGCAGTACAAAGTTGCAGTGTGAAAACTTTAAGAATTTAACAAAATATCTCACTGTGCATTGAAATTTCTCCCTCACTTCGCATTTTCAATCAGACCATGCAGCTGCTGTGCCTGCAGATGGAGTCATGGAGGCTTCCTGCTCTGCGACGCATGAGCAACTGCAAACCCGCCCTACGTCCCAGCGTCATTCTCAACAAGTGTAAATGAAATGTGTGAAACACTGTTCAGTTCCTCAATTCCTGTTTCTTTCACTCTTGGGTGTCTAAGCCGCCTATGGTCTTTTCTGTGGCTACTATATAACGTAAGTAGTTAGGGATACAAAATAATTGACATTTTCTTTCCCGCAAACCCACAGGGGGACTGAACATAAATACGGACAATAAGAATAATAAGAAAGTGAACTTACATATGCAACTTTTAAATGGGGAACATATTGAAATTTGGGGATTTGTAGAACATTATCGCTTGAGCGTGATGGAATTTTGATACAAACATAACCTACGATACATTAAAGTTTTACTCTCATCTCAGCAATAAAAGATCCCTATAAACGACTGCATTAGAAGTCTCAAATGAGATAAAGTCAAAACTGGAGATTGAAAACTAGAAAAAGAGATTATGGAGCTTTTCTAATAGTAGAAATTTTACTTTTGATGTGAACACATAATTTTCTTGAGCACTGAGTGCTAACTAAAGAGGACCAAAAAAAGCCTGAAGGAAGCGAAGAGTCAGTCTGTGTTTCTTTTTTTTCATTCTGTTTTCTTCTCCATTGTGTCACTAAGATAGACGAAACATAGACAGAGAAGCTCAGTGTCAGTCGTGTTTTGGAAATTTGAGATGAGAACATACTTCACATACTTTTAAATTTTTCAAAAATTTCTTATTATGGTTATGTAAGGGTGGCACAAATAAAATGAACTGACAAAATTCAGAGCTTTTCAGGGTTGTATTTATCATCATGGGTTAGAAACTACAGTATATGAAAACCTCTAAATTTCTCGAGATCAATACAGATTTAATTCATAAGACTAAATATTCTCTTCTAAAATAATTCAATGATGCACAACTTCGTTAAATACATTGAATTTCAATTAAATAATTAATATGAACTAACATATTTATTATATATTGTGTATCCTATTCAAAATACAATGTTAGCACATAAAACTTTTTTTAAAAAACATTATAATTGGGCTGAGGATTTAGTCTGGGGTAATGTCTTTATCCAGCATACACAAAAAAAGTCCTAGGTTCAATCTGGCAATACTGCAAAAGAAAAAAATAAAAATTATGAGAAAATATATATTTTACAAGGATTCACATGTGTATTTCTGACTTTTTTCTCTTTTCCATGGCTGTGAAATAAAGTAAAAGTGTTTGTATGATTAGTCTGACTCTGTAGATGCTAAATTTGGTTTTAATATTGTTTTTGTTGGTCTAAGAGGAGGAAAGGTGTTAGAAGAAGTATAACATTCTAAACAATTCCTTCTGTACATTAAGTGAAAATGTTTAAGAATAATAGAAAGCTAAGTATAATTATTTTTCTGGCATATACGTCTGCACATCAAAAGAAATCACCAACAGAGTGAAAAGCAAACCCACAGAGCAGGAGAAAACTTCAGTTAACTGTCCCTCAGACAAAGGACTTATATCTAGAACATATATATCTGCTTATATGTGCAACCATTTTGAAGATAACATTATGTAATATAACAATCATTGTTAATATCCTATCACCATGTTCTGAGATTCTATATTATTTCCATTGTTCTCTAAGCTATTTTGTTTCTATATTTGTTTTTGTTATTCTGTTTTTTTTTTTTAGTTTTTCTTTAAAATGAAAAATAAAATGTATATGTATATATTAGGATAGCTGGGATGGGTGCATCATGTCCAATTATTTCATTATTGCTTGTTACTGACTTTGAATGTTTGGTCAATCTTACATTTTTAATGTCTGGTGGACTGAGTAACCTTGTTGGAGATAACAGTATGTAATGTAGCAACTATGTTAATTCTTATCATTTTGTTTTGAGGTCATGCATCGTGTTTGTTGTTTTTGTGTTGTTTTGATTTTTTCTTCATTGTTATTTTGTGAGGTTTTTTCTGATCTTTAAAGTAAAAAAATAGAAAAGGAATTGACAAAAATTAGACCCCAAACTCAAAGATCCAGTCCAAAAATGGGCATCTGAGATGAGCACACACTTCTCAGATAAAGAAATACTAATAGCAGGTAAATATATGAAAAACTGTTTGACATCATTGGTCATTTGAGAGATGCAAGTTAAAACACCACTGAGATTGCATCTCACCCCACTAAGCATGGCTCTGATCAACAAATCAACCAATAACAAATGCTAGACAGGTCCTGGGGAAAAAGGAATCCTTTTCCACTGGTGGTGAGAGTGTAGACTGGTATAACCACTATGGAAATCATTGTGGAGATTACTCAAAGAGCTAGGATTAGAAGTACCATTTGATCTAGTTATCCCACTTCTGGGTATTTTCCCAGAAGAATTAAAGACATGCTACAGCGATATATGTGCACCTATGTTTATAGAGCACAATATTTCATAGCTAAATCTTGGAAACAACCCAAATGCTCATCAGCTGAGGAGTGGGTAAAAAAGATGTGGTGTTATTGTACAACACAGTGCTACTCAGCTATAAAGAAGGATAAACTTGAAACATTTATAGGAAAATGGATGCAACTTGACAACATACTAATAGTGAAATGAATCAGTCTTGTGTAAACATCATATTGTCTCCCTTGTGTAGGAAACTAAAAGAGTAAATAAGGTCCAAAATGTGTGATAGATATTGGTAAATGGAAAGAAACAAAAGACTGTTCAAAAGGAAAGAAAAACTAGAATGGGGAAAGGAGAAAAGAAAGGAAAAGGAAAGGAATATATATACAAGAGAGTAAAGATAGTTATACTACTGATTACTCTTAGTTCATTAACAGGAAAAGTTTATGCCTATAAACCTTTAATCAATCATTTGATCAATTTTTCATTTCTATATCTTGTAATATGAACAAGTACTTTGAAAATAACAATATGCAAAGTACTAACAACTGTTACTCTCCTACAATCCTGTTTTGAAATTTTATACCACAGGTTATATTGCTTATTTTTTCTTTAAAATAAAAAGCACATCATAAATTAGCAATCAGAATGTTTTATCCTTGAGGTTTAATTTTCTTCAGCAAGCAAACAAGCTACATATGTTTTTTATTTTAAAGGGCATTTACATCATTTGTGTCTTAATAACATACATTTTCTCAAACCAGTACTGCCTGATTCAAGGTAGTTTACTACACAAGCATCAGTGCCATAAAACAGCTGTCTTTTTTCTTAGGCTTAGCAATCTTGAACCCCCAAATCACAATTTCTATGCTGGCCTTGTCTGCTTGTTCTGGGAGCAGTACCTATAAGGGATGTGTATGCTGAACCAAAGGTTGCCTCCCGTGAGTGACATAATATTGCCAGATTCCTAGACTTGCCCAGTATGTGCCCTACAAACTGATCCACTCTTTGCCATTTGTTCCTAATGGGATACTAGTAATCAGTATTAATGGTAATGACTCATACCGTTATGTGCACACACTACTAGAAACCCAGGACTGGGCAAATCATTTGCATCATGCAATTACCATCTAAGACATTATTAAAGTAATTGCCATTTTATCAGGTGAGGAAAGTAAAGAGTAGAGTTGCAGTATACTGCCAAGTATATACAGTAGCAAGCTGTTGACCTAGAGTTAAACCAAGATTCTAAATTCGGAGCCTTTATTCCTACACCATGTGGCTATATTGATCAACAAAATTTGTTTCTGATAATTAAATGAGAAATCTCAAATGGATAATGAAATTTCTATTGGAATTATTGAAAATAAAGATATTGAGAGATGATACAACTTTTGTAAAGATTTTTGCCATAATACAATATAATTCTTGACGTTTTAAAACAATGGAAACATGGCAAGCGTTATGGGTGAAGAACTACAAGGCATGACAGAAATATATTGTGATGTGCATCAAACAACCTCCAACAGCCTTGGTGGAAATAACTACTTTCTGTTCTTAGATTCATAGTTATTTGGGCTTTTTTTACTTTCTCTTTTGGAGAGTTGGTAACGGTTGTGGCAAAAATGCCATAAATATCGCTATGAATCTGGATCTTAATACCAACCATGAGGATATTTACCCAAAGTGAAAGAGGAAATGACAGTGGTTATCAAGAATGAGTAGAAATATACAGGTGGAAGAAAATCAAGGACCAAATCCTTTTTCTTGATGTTAAGGTAAGCTTGGATTATTTCCTCATTCTATGAATGTGATCATACTGTCTCCTGGCCATGCAGGTCTATTTTTATAAACTCCTGGGCATGACTGGAAATTGAATGTGGAGTTGTGGAGAAGGGCATTCTATAGTTTATCTTTCAGTGTATTACCTATGTGGGACTTTGAGCTGAACCAAGCCCCATGACTGCTTGATTCTGGAGGAAGTCTAGCAAAGCATTAGTGTAAAAGGATTAATAGCAGGACCTGAGTGCCTGTGGAAAGCCACAGGGACAGCACTACGTGCTTTGCTGAGCTATGTCCCACGGAATGATAACGTGGTGACTAACTAAGTCCAAGTCTGGTTCCTGTGCTAATTAAGCTGTATTGCCCTTGCTAATCCTTTTAATGATTCCTCCCATTTCCCCTGTTCCTGCTTTTTGTGAGAATCCCAATAAATGGCTAAAGAAAATTGTATGTGAGGTTTCAGTCCTAGAGGCTGTAGCCCCCCGATCCCATAAATTTGTCCCTCTTGTTTTTCTTTTCATCCTCTGTACCTCACCCAACACAGAAACCAACACAACCGATAAAGAGTAGCCCTTCTCTCCCTCTCCTACTGCAGGACTTCTTTAACCTGACAGATACAGAGGACCATGATGAGACAGATTCAGCATATTTTACAAATAAGAATTTAGTTAATGATCATATTAATATTTAAATCCTACAATGCTAAAACAATAAATTAGAACAGACACCAATAAGTTTTTTGAAGAGATACTATTTTTAGGCTCTGATCCCAGGATTGTGCTAAAGAGTGAGCACAAAACTGAAAAAAAAAGAACACAGGACTGGTTATCCAGTGTATGGTTCTGTTCTAAATTTACATTCTTTTATTTTCATGGAGGAGAATTGAAGAACTTCTTAGTGAAATTCATGCAAATCCCAAGCCTCATTCTTTGGGCCTTCTTCTCCTCCTCTCAGTGCTAAACCTGCAGGGCTCTTATTTGAACATTCTGGAAACACTGATTTATCAACCACACCACCACCAAAAAAAAAAAAAAAAAAAAAAAAATATCAACCACACCAGAATGTCTTTGGAGTATTTCAGGGTGTATTCGTCAAACGTCCTGTCACTGATACATAATACAAAAACACCAACAAGAGGATAGAGCTTTAATTTGCTTCACAAGTTCAGAGGTTTCTGTTGATGGTTGTCTGGTTCTAAGCAAGAAGGTCATGGTGGGAAGGAGTAGTACATCAATGTTTAGTTGGTAGTGGCTGGGAAGGCCTCTCAGAGGAAGAGAGGGCCAGGAGACAGGAACTCTCTGTGGTATTCAGGTCACAGCTCATGACACCCACAGAAATACCCAGGAAGGTATTTAACAATTCCTTGGAAAGATCACAAGCCAATCATGTTGACACAGTTAAAGTTCACCTTCACATCTTACATCTTGCCAACTCAACACGAAAACACATCTTTTGGGCCCGTACTTAGCTTCTAAGTAAAAGTTTGTGATCCTACTACTCATGATATACTTATCCTGTGTACAGTTCAAAACACAGTGATGTCTTTTCCAAACTCTCAAAGTTCTGCCATTTATTTACAAAAGTCTGAGCACCAGGCCTGGTGCATGCCTGTAATCACAGCACTCAGGAGGCTGAGGCAGGAGATTTGTTGTGATTTTAAGGCCAGCCTGAGCTACAAAGTGAGTTCAAGGCCAGCCTGAACTGCATGTGACACTTTGTCTCAAAAGGAAAAATAAAATCTGAGCCAAATTTATTTACATAATCAAAAGCAAAATGTCATGGAATAAACGTGCCTCTTCCAAAAGGGAGGAATAACTGACAAGAAACAAAGAAGTCCAAATTAGACTAAAA
Source organism: Dinomys branickii (assembly GCA_004027595.1). Taxonomy (NCBI): domain Eukaryota; kingdom Metazoa; phylum Chordata; class Mammalia; order Rodentia; family Dinomyidae; genus Dinomys; species Dinomys branickii. The sequence continues at coordinate 16,058 of PVLD010014969.1, forward strand.
CCCAGCAGGGAAGATATTATGTCTTGTAGCTCCATGCCTAATACCAGAGGGACTCAGTGAAAAATTGTGATTTCCAGAGGGCTTGGGAAGTCTGACCGTGATGGCCTTGCTGGACACACCCCACAGGAACTCTTTTGTGCTATCTTCAGTGCCTGTCACTTTCTTTGGCACGTGTTTCTGGCATCTCCAAAATTTTGAGATCTCTAGGGCACCTTGGACTTTATTCCCACAGTATCTCACACTGCTCTGTGAAAGGATTCTTCCCTGGTTTCCCAGGCCTTCCTTGGACATCTAGGTAGAAGACTTTGTAAATCTACAGCTCATGCACTCTGCTTGCATGTAAAACAAGCATCGTATAACCAATGCCAAAGTCTGCGGCAAGCTAGGGTAATGCCTACTCCCTCTTCTGTCATGATTTCCGTGACTGCTGGGTGCCTATATGTCTGAGCAAAGCAAAATGAATCCCAGAGAACCAATTCCCCAGGAAACCCTTCCTGAGTAGGGGACCCAGAGATTTATTCCCAAGTGAAATTTTGAAATGTGTGTGTTTGAACTCGCTATGTTTGTTTTGATTCCTGAGATAGCCTTAAGGTAGTGGTCCCCAAATATTTTTGGCACCAGGAGCCTACCTGTGGAAGAAAATATTTCTATGCACTGAATGAGGGATAATTAAGTTCCAAATGATTCAAGCACATTGCATTTGTTTCTATTATTTTTACATTGTGACACAAAATAATCGTAAAACTCAATACAGAATTAGTGAAAACCCAAAGCTTATTTTCTTGAACTGTACAGCACCTTCCCAGGGAGGGAGTACAGGAGATAGTACCACCCAGAGTGGGTTGCTTATATCCAATCCACTCCGTATTATCAGTCTGGTGGCTACCACTGCAGAAAATCCTGCCTCACAAAGGTAAGATTTTGTACGTGGAAGTGAGTTTTTAGTACATGTGTGGCAAAGTCAGCATAGTTTTCCTTGTTTACCATCACAATTTGTGGATATTTAATATTGCCTCAAATGTAATGTTAGAGCTGTCAGCATCTGTGAGCTCGTTTGTTGATCCTCTTCTTCTGTGAACAAATTTGTTTCACTTACCTTATTTGCAAGTGGCTCATGGTCATTCACCAGTGGTCAATTCCCTGACAGGGGTCTTTTTTGGTCAGGAAGCAATGTTCAAACTTTTATATAATGAGGAGGGAATCATGAGCCAGTTAAGAAAAAGGAAGTCCCTGGCTCAGTGTCTTTCAATGTGTCTGTAATGTTTGAAACATGTCAAACCCCACTGTTCACTCATGTCTTCCCTAATCCCAGTTCGTTTTTGAAAACACTCACTCTTTCTGTCAGTGTGAACACAGTTGCTCTTCTCCCCTGAAATGACAGAGTCATGGAGCAGATTAAGTATGTCACACAAAGTAAGAAAGTTTTATGACCTGTTCTTTGCCACTGAAATGTACTGCTAATTGTAAGTTTTTCTAACTGAAATCTTTAGTAGCTCTCATATTTTTTGGGGGGAAGTGGTGCTGCAAATTGAACTCAGGACCTCACATTTGTCAGGCACATGCTGTGTCACAAATCCCCAGCCCTTCTCACCATTTTAAATCACTGACCCGCAATTTCCTTTTAGAGAGTCATCTCACTTTTTTGTGTAATTGAGTGCACACATGCTCTGGGTCCATCTCCCTACAGAGCTTGCCAGGCAGGCATACATTATGGAAATGTACTTTAATGGGGTTGGAAAATTTAATCACATTCTGAAAAATGCTTTTAAAGTGTAGCAACATATTTTGGATAGCCAGTATTTGTGTATGGATTCCTGGATTTATATTGAGGAGCAATCTTTTGATCCAAATTGTGTAATGACAATGTCACTCAGTCAGGCTTGGTGTTCTGTCTGGGCATACACTACCACAAATTTCACAACTCAGTTTTCCTGATATGCTTTCATTCAAATGCTTGTTTGTAGCTGTAGTGTTCATATAGTATTCTCATGTACAACCTTATGAAAAAGAGATCACACAAAAACAAGCATTGTTCCCTGGCTACATGGGTAGACTTGTCAATCTGGCTTGCATGCTACCTTGACTCATTAATCTTCTCTCAAATTTTTATGCCTTTTTATCTTCTGTAATTTCATCAATTTTTGAAAATTTATACTCTCGACCAAAGGAAGAACATGTCCCACCTTTTGAACTTCAGTCTGTTCTAAACATTCAAAAATCCTGTCATTAGTCAGAATCAACTGTTCACCAAAAGTTAAAGTAATATGCTTAGCCACTAAAAATGATTATTTCTCTGCAGACACACTTTATGATATGGTGGCCTTCAATAATTGCTTCTGTTCATGCTCATAGTTAAAAAGAAACAAACCTCCAAAGGCTTATCTTTTAATGCAGGGTAGTTAATCCTTCTTTTACCTCAATGTTCACTATAAATCTGGCTAAAATGCAGTTTTGAAGGTTTCTCACTTCATTTCATAGCTAACTACCACACACTATAAAGTCTTAGGGACCTTGGAGATTATGTATCACAAATTGCAATGAAACCACAATGTAAGTAGGACTCTTTCATTGTCTGATCATTGGGTCTTTTCTCCCTTACAAGGAAGCTCCCCAGTGATGTTTGCTTTTATTGAGTTTGGCTCGTTAGTTATGAACTTACCAAATCTGTGACTGAAATAAATGGGTAAGGGCAGGAAGAGGCATGGGGAGAGGTAAGTGCAGTAAAGTGTAGGCTATATGCAAAGCCTATCAGCATATGCTTCTATAGAAATGAAATAAATAAATTCAGTTGCTACCATAAAAGCTGCAAGTAGATGCAGCTTAACTGGCACTTCTCGTTATTAGATTTTGATATATGTCCAAATAATTGATTTCCTTTGCTCTCCATGTCATCAAACTTCTCTGCTAACATTTATCTGTCTTTTGCAGCTGTACCTCAATGCTCGCATCAATGCTTCAGATTCACCTAAGATCATTAGGCATTAGCTTCTCATGATGATCACACAGCCTAGATTCCTCATATCTGTAGTTCCCAGTAGGGCTTGCTGTCTTGTGAGAACTTAATACTGTTGCTGATCTGAAGGAGGTAAGGCTTGGCAGCAATGTAGAGCATCTCTAATTATAGATGAATTTTCGCTTGTTCCTTACCACTCACACCCTGCTGGGGTGTGGAGTCCTCTGCCTTAAGGCATCTTTCTTCATATTATCACACAAAGTACTTAGTTTCTTTTTAATGATGTAAATCACTTCAGCAAACTCCCTTTCTTTTGCTTCAACTTTTATGTATTTCCCTCTAGGCCAAACCTTTTTCAAAATGTTCTGCTCTGTCTTTGGCCCCAAACATCACTATAAATTCGGCTAAAAGCAACCAACACTAACCATGCTATAACCTGAATATTGGGAAGTGTTGAAATTTAATCCACCAGAATAGTCAGTAAACCATTCTTAGATGCAAGCTCTTGCCAAATCTGAGGGCATGAGAAAAATAGTGACTTATTTTTGCCCAGATATAATACATCTGGCCTCCAGTTCAACTGCAAATGAAATACTTGTTTCTTTCTTTTTCCTTTCTTTTCTTTTTTCTTTCTTTTCATAATATATTATTAAACCTCATAAGCCTCCACATTAATATCATCATTTCCATTAGCATTCTGGTCCTCTGCTCTCCACCAAGAATCACCCATCGGGCCCTGATTGAAGAATTCTAGACTTCTCCTTTAAGACACTTCGAAAGGTTCCTACACGTATGGTCAGGTAGTCACTACAACAACGTCGTTTCTCTCGTAGCAGTTTTCTGTATGTCAGTTTTGTAACAGCTGGACAGAATGCGCAGAAAGAAGGAGAGATCTGATTTGGCTCATGGTTTCAGGGAATTCAGTTCATTATTGTCTAGCTCTAAGGCAGAGATATCATGGTGGAAGGTATGGCCAATCATTAATGCTCAGTTTATGTAGTTCAGATTGGAGAAAAAGGAGAGCAGAAGAGCAATATGAGAGGAAGGATAATGGGTGCAATTATGCTGCCTGGGGTCACGTACCCATCTTAGATCACTAGCTCTAGAGCTGTCTTCCCGCTGTGTCTGGATTTCTATCTCCACCCGCACCTGAACCTCCACCTCCATCTTGATCTCCACCTTTTTCTCTTTATATATCATATATATATATGAGAGAGAGAGAGTGAGAAAACTGGGCTACGTATATAGATATAGATGTCTAGATCAATATAGATATAGACACATACATACAGAGAGAGATAGTGAGATAGCAGTGTAGAAATATATTGCTCTCTTGGCTATATATCTATGTCAATATAACTCTATCAGTAAGAATGGGATTCTTTGTAATATGCTGCTGTGATGAGCTTAGTCGAAATTTCTAATTGCCTGAGGAAAAATAGATGAAAACTAGGCATGGGCATATAGTTCCTTTGTAGAAAGATTTATTTTTATGGTTGGAATTGGGATTAGATCAAACACTTAGTAATATCTCAGCCACCCTACCTGGTACTAATTTATAGCTCTTCTCTTGGCCAAAGCAGGAACTGTCACTGGAAAATTACTGAGATAAATAGAGGAAACAAAAACAGAATCGTGAGTCCCACCCAAAATTCCCCACAAGGATCTGATTATAAGCTGACCCTATATCTTCAAAGCAAATTTTTACCACTGCCTTTTTAAGGAGACCCAAAGGATATGTAGTTAATTCGCTAAGGAACAAATTTGCAAGGACATTCCAAAGAATAAATAGACAACAAGATCCTTCCAGTAAGTCATTTATAAACAAATACATTAGGGAAATACAGAATGGTATCATAGAAATTCAGAAATTACATTAGCATATTAAAGACACACCAAAGCCCCCTGTTAAACATATCTGTGTAATTTTGCTGAAGACGCTATTTAAAAAACTTACTTGTTCATGGAGTTCCATGTTCCTATAGTATTACTTCACATTTTGAGTTTCAGGCACTTCTACAACAACTTTTAGGAGTAAAACTAATATCAAGAACTTCCAGAGTGATGCAGTTGTAATCCTGGCTGGACTAAGACATTCTGGAAAAGGAAGTATGTCATATCAACATATCAGAACCCAGATCAGTGGCAGCACATCACGGGAATCAGCAGTGAGGTCAGTCCCACCAATTGAGAGAGAAACCTGAAGGGCTTTCCCCCATCAGTGGCGGTAATTGCAGTTGTCAGTGTATGATCTCTGCGTGGCCGGAATATCAATATTCCCCTTTCAGAAACAGTAGAAGATGTGAAATTTTGTCATTGCCAGCTTTTGGGTCTGTGTTAGAGTTCAAGTTATTTCTTCTGTCTGTTATGAATATCTCATGCAGATTCTTTTCTTTTATTAAAACTTCCACTTGATGTATTGAGGTCAACTCAGTTTTAAGCAGGAAATTGGCCTGAACAATTTCAGCTGTGCACAGATTTCTTTATGAGGTCTCAAGACAATAGAATGGTACATTTGCTGAATGATTACATGGATAGTGGCATGGCCAGGGTTTAGGTTAGCAGCATAGCACCTGCCTGGCAAGTATGAGGTCATGAGTTTGATTCCTGGTACAAAAAAAAGGGAAAAAACCATGGATAGTGGCGTTAGTGTCCTTCAAACCAAGCTAATGCCACAAAAGGAGAAAAACAATGTAATGAAGGAAATAATCCCAGGTACTACCAGGTATAGTGGATGTTTTTGTGTCTCCAAGAATATTGTTCTAAGAACACAATATTCATTGAACTTTGAGGAGCCACTAGGTCATTTTGAGTTATTTATAGAGAATAAGATTCTTTCTCAAAATGCAGAGACACACAGCTTCCACACAAGAGCAAGAAAAGGTCAAAGGAGAACGAGAACATGGCCTTTCTGCAGGTAGTTATTGTAACAGGTTGATGTCTACATTAACCACGGAGAAGGAGTGCGACAAAGAATGGGTGTGGTGGCGCATGCCTATAATCTCAGTACAGGGAGGCTGAGCAGGAAGATCGTTGCAAATTCGAGACCAGTGTGGGCTACAAAGTGGGCTCAAGGCCAGCCTGAACTGCATAGTAGGACCCTGTCTCAAAAAAAAAAAAAAGACCAATAATGTAGAATAAAATATCCATATACAAAGCATATTTTTCAGGCACTTCTACAACAATTAAGTAAAAGTTTGGGGGAATTATATTCTGCATTTGTATAATCTCTATTCCTCTTTTTGAAGATGAGCTTTTATAGTAATCATCATACAAAGGTAAAAATACTTTTAAAAATTAAATTGGAGAAAGAAATCTTGCAATAGACTGGTGAAAAAAGTGCAGTGGGTTGATGAAATTAGACACTAATAATGTCGAACAGATGGATCCAGAAAATTAATATCATCCTGCTACTTGTACTTTGGGATTAAACACATGTTATTTACTGTCTGAGAATACACTGTGAGATATGTAGCCCTATGTGCGGAATCAGACTTTGGCAATCTGCACTTACCTTCTAAATGTGAGTCTCAAGTTTCTCCGGTTGCCACCTACTCAACTTGAAATTTAGTCACCACTAAGGACTGAGCAACCTGTTGTTTTATTAACTGAATTTAAAAGTTTTCAGTCCTTTGAAAACCTCGTTTCCTCTGGCGGCCTCTGTTATTGCAAAATACCTTGAGACATTTCCTAAACAATCATTGTGCTGTGATGTGCATTCATAAATGCACAATGCTGGGGCTGCTTTAGCTTAAGAATCTGCCTTAAAGGTATGCTAGGTCACGCAACACCTACTCTCGAGTTCTAAAGCCAGTCAAACTGGGGAGCTGAGCATGCTTAGCGAATACTGACATGAAAGTACATTTGTTTAGCAAAATTCCAACATGATGATGAACTGAGAGATGAGCTAAAGATGCTAATGAAGAAAGTGAGCACATTTTTGGCATGATAACAGATAACATATTGTCCTGTGACTTCCAGCTCCTGTTTCCTACTTTATGTCAAATGCCCAGACAAATCCTTAGTTGTGATACGCTGTGAGCCCAGTGGCAATGGAATCACTGGCATAACAATTCAGCTTTATGGAGCTAGCCTGTAAGAGAGGGCAACTGACAGGAAGCCAAACCACATACTGACTGATAAGTTGAAACAGGGTGATCACAAACAAGTCAGGCAGAGAAAACATCACAAAACCCCATTATTTGGCAAGTTGAAGCCCTGTGAGACATTGCTGATGGCAGAGAAATGACAGCAGGGAAAGAAAGAAAGAAAGAAAACTAGAGTAGCGTGTAAGCGTGACTAGGGAAAGCTCAATTTGTGCAAAAATGTCATGCAGTCCTTGGGGCAGAGGCAGATCCCTGAGCAATGACAGGTCCTGCAAGCAGCGGTCATAGCTGGTGCCTAACAAGCACTACACATTCTCCATGTTTGCAATACACATAAGAAGTCTGTTTTTAACTCAGCTCATAGAGAAAGCACTAACATTGAACCTATGAAAGATAGGTGACTGAAAATATTAGCTTTTGGTAAGTGATGTGGATTAGTAATGAATTACAGAGTAACCACTTAAACTCTGATAGTTTAGTGTAATCACTGAATTCCAATTACGCACAGAGAGATTAGCTCCTTTAAATGTTGAAATATGTAAATATAATTTATGCATTTTCTATCCAGTTGCACTGTCAGGACATATTTCTAAATAGCTGTAAAATTGTTGATGGTTAACTGAAACCAAGAAGAAAAGAGTCCTTTTGTGTACCTCGGTAGGCAGCACTTACCTCCTTTCCTTTACTGAGACCCACAACACGGTAGCAGAAACAGCACAACTCTGTCGCTGAGCATATTTTTCATAACCTTCTTGAGTAATCTTTCATGATCATCCGGCTCTAAGAAATTTTTCCTCCAGGACTGCTACAACAGCCAATACGATTTCTTTGATCCGTTAAAACATTTAAGAAGTTGAGTGGAAAGAGCTTACTAAATAACAGGAAGAAAGCAAGAGACAGGTGAACAAAATAGCAGAAAAACTCCAAAATGTGGTATTGGAAAAATTTAGATGGTAAAACCAAAGACATACACATATTTACTTATACACAGAATTTGAAACACAAAATCCAGGGGGTGTGTGCCTCCTCAACAAAGTGTGCTAGTCCAGCATATTCACATGGGTATTTTGTAGGGTTCTGGTACTGTATATTATTACGTGGTACAGAAAAATCTTCACAGAACTAGGTTATGCAATATCATTTACTTTATATTCAATGTACCAAATGTTTTCCATATTAATGTGTATTATGTAGTCCAAACAGTAGATATGACATATAGTATCTTAATTTGTCTATAATTTAATTGGTTGCAAAAATCACTTGGTGCATTTTTACAAACTAAAATTGCAGTGAATTATGGTTCGATAAATCCTGTTCTATGTAATAATTTAGAATTTGGACTTATCCAAATATGTGTTTCTCGTTTCTAGACAACAGATTGTTTTATAGAATGAGCGGGATTTTGCCCCTATTTATATTGCAAGGACCTAAATTATTTACTTGAGGGCCAGGAATATAGCCCAGTGGCACAAGCACCTGCTTAGCAAATGCAAGGTCCTGAGTTCAGTTACTAGTATAAAAAAAATAGTTATTTGACATTGGGGAATTCAATATGTCTGTAGAATGAATAAAAATCTGATAAAGATTGGGTAATAGTAAATGGAACACTATGAGAAAATATCTCTGAATAATTGCCTGCATTTGCCCGCTTCTTGTGATATAGTAAAAATTTGATTAATCTTAAAAACCATAGCAACATAGACACAATGAGTAAATCACTTCTCATCCTTGCTGCTAACATCATTTGTATAAATGATAGAAGCTGTATAACGTGTACATTTCCTAAAATCCTTCAGTCTTATTTTATCTTCATATATATCACATAAAAAAGACTTGCTGAGAATTACTTTATCTAATTATGATGATGGTGCATTGAAAAAACATACACACCTGCATGGATATGATTGCTAAATAAATTGTACAATGACCTGTGTGGTAGATACCCTTAGAGTGATTCTGAAGGATGAATGCTTGTGTAAGGCCTCCATTCGAAAGTGAACCTGGAACCTACTTTTACCCAGGAAAATATAGTTAAGGTGATGAGATTACCAGTGATTATGGTATCTTTACTTGCCAAAGGTGAAGGCATTTTTCTCATGCAGTTAAGGTTCTAAGCCATTAACACTGAGTTAATTACAAAAGAAAGATTGTCTTGGGTAGAAATGGAAAATCACAGGAGACCTTTGAAAAGAAAACTAGGTCTTCCCTGGGATCAGAGACTCAAAACAGCAGACTGTTTGCATTGCTGGCGGTGAAGAATCAAGCTCCCATGAGTTATGCAGTCTATCACAGTGAATTCTCCCAGCTGGAAGAAATTGGAAGTGGACATTTCTATCCAGATTCCAAACAAGAGTACAGCCTAGTTGGCATCTTGATTTTAGCCTGAACAGAAAATTTAGTTGCAGGTGAGAAATATCCTGTGTCTGACCTATAGCAGTTGTGGGTTGAGATCCCAAATATGTGATAAGGTGTCACGCAACATGGAAAATTAAAAACTTGTGAACTTTATGTTTTAGGAGCAAAAGAAAAAGATTTGGTTTTAGTATATCTCAATGTTACATGTGGTACAGGTATTTAGATCTTACCTAAAATGTTAATTTATTGGACATCCTAGATTTTGGTATTTATTTATGTAGATATTTAGTATTATTTCTAAATAGGCCAATTCTACGCAAATTCTTCTTTAACTCTAACGTTACTTCTCTAACTCTCCAGGTGGTACACTCATATGTCCCTATAAAGTTTATTTTGAAAATTAGGATAAAATCTCACAAAAATGATTCTAATGAAAAATAGGACAACATAATAAGGAGTGTTTAAGTTAGCATATTACAAAAAGCCAGGTTTACTTTATGATATTTATTATTGAAATATGCATAATTAATTCAAAACATGCTGTGAACTTCAAACACACACACACACACACACACACACACACACACACACGCCTACACAAAACACATTCCTGGAACCATACGATATTTAATGGTTTCATTATATCATTTTAAAGAGTTTTATTGAATTTCCTTCTTAATCAAAACTAGAAAAATCAAAATATTTTTAAGATCTATGTTTAAATTTTGATTATCTCTTTGTGTCTCATGAATCCAGGTGAACAAGCTGTAAAATAATCAGCAAAAGATTTTCTGTATTATCATCATAGCTTACTGAAACATGCTCCCAGCTATTAAGTTCTTTAAAAGTTGCGAGAATTTTTCTATGATGAAGCTATTGGTTTAGACATAGCTTGGAAAACTGTTTCAAAAGAAAAGCACTCTGGTTTTGATATCAGTGAGTTTCTAGTGTCAATCCTTATTATATAATTTATGAACTATTTACTTTTGGAGAGGAAATTGAATATTTCTCAGCATCACATTGTTCATCTGTACAATAGGCAACATAATATGTACCTGGCTTTGTTAATGTGACATTTACTGATGGCTATAATTTAATATCAAACATTTTAAAATAATAATTTATTTAATTTTCTCATTTACCATCTTTTTAAGAATAAGAAATTTTGAAGGTTAGAGGTATTAACTTTCAAAATGAAGTAATTTTTGCATACACATTGGAACTCAAGCTCCAGCATGCTTTTCAATTTAATATTCTGTAGTTATTCCAAATAAAGGGCACTTTTGTATTTCCATATGTGGCAGGAGTTTGCCTTATCATATAAAATTGATTAATACAGAGTGAGGAAATGCACAAAGTATGATGTGCTCAGAATTATCTGATAGCTTATACGATTTGTCAAATGTTTGTATCACCAGGTATCATGGGTCTTTGCTTTAGTAGAATTGGAAAATAAAAAAAGAATTACAGAATGAAAAAGCTTTAATGAAGAGTTACAGAGAAAAGTGGAAAGGGCTACTATCTAGAAGGGGTTACATTCTGATATAGGGATTCACACTAGCCCGCTGGCAAAGGAGGAAGGCCAACTTTCAAGGGTTCAGTTGAATATTATTGCAACCCTGGTGTCATGGCTGAGGGCTGGTTCCATTTTCATGGATGGGTTGCCTCTTTCTATGGTGGTCTTAGGCATGTGAGAGTCCATCTTTCCTGAAATCAAAATGATCACAGGCTTAGGACAATGGCTAGATGGGTCAAGATGTAGCTAAGAGCTGCCACAAACTACTGATTTTCATATGCTCTTTCTTGAAGGAAGAGTAGACCATGTGAGTTAAGGTCTAAGCAATCCTATCTTGTCCCTCCTGGACAGATACTCCTTAAATGAACAATATACTATGTAGAACTGAGAAGAGATTTAACCCAAGAGGTACTGTATCAATATACAAAATGAAAGGCAAGTTTCATTCTGCTTTTATTTATTGGGCATCTGTAGGCCCTTGTGAAGAACCATGGTTTATAGCAAAAATGCCTTCATTTCCCTGCTTATCCAATAACACACACACACACACACACACACACACACACACACACACACACACACATTTTTTAATGACAAGCAGATAACAACTCAAGATTCTGCCTGCTCCCCAGGTCGATGATGGACCTGTACGTCACAAGTAGGTCATGACACCACTAGCAGTATTTCCTCTTACCTTCTTCCAAAACACTTGAGACAAGTAGGGAAGATATTATCATTGTTTACCAGAGAAGCTCAAACTTGGGAAGGTTAAAGAAATGGTGAGTGGACACTTGAAGCCATAATTTCAGATAAATCATTTCTTGTTTATTTCATCAAAATTACATACACTTGGAGCAGCTGGATTAAAAGACCTTTATCGTTTATAAAGGTCCTTTCTTTTTGTGAAGCTCCTTTAAACGAAGAAAGTAAGAGGACACAAAGAATGACGCACACATATTGTGATCCATAAACATTCATCGATGCATAAAAATTCATGGATCAAATGGAAAAGGTTAATTTGGCTTCTCCATATTCTTATTTCAAATAACACAGCAAGCATTGTTTTTCTCTTTCTGTGCATTCAAGTGTGCAGGGAAAAGGAACATGAAGTAGAAAATGTTTTGTATCATGCATTTCACTGCAGGTTAAGTTCTGATCATGATTTGTTATGTTCATTTCTCCTTTGTAGCATGACTAAGATATCTCAGATGTCAGCCTGTCACAGAGGAAGTGACAAAGAGCCAGAGAAAAGCAATTTTATATCAATAGCACCAAGAAAATTTTTTAGGATAAATCTTTGGTAAATGCCAAGAGAGTAACACCATCTTTCTAATATGTGAGTAAGTTATTTACTTATAAATCTCCAGATAGTGATTCCAATTCTTATTTCATTTTAAAGTGTTGAATATGATAAAGTTATTTTATACTTGAAAACAGACTTTTCTTCTATTTAAGGTCAAGCTAGAGTTCAACTTGATTTAGTGGATTAGATCACCTCTCATGTAATAAGGATCTATTGAAAAACTCAATGCATCTGGGTAACTCAGTCTTTGATGTGTAAATTGTTCCTTAGTTACCGTGTCTGAAAAGAGGTTTGTTTTACCAAATCTAACTTTTCCATTCAAGGTTAGTAAAGAACACACAGACTTTCATTTAAATGTCATTGTCACCTGGATGTTCACAGAAGATAGGAAAAAGTCATTCACAGTAAGGGAAGCCGCTTCAGCCAGTAAGGAACTTTAATACCACCTTACTTTCACAAAGAATGTCATTTTTCACAAATTGTGAATTTTATTTATACTTTTTCATTATATCCCTTTGTTATATACATTTGAAAACCTTGTAAGGATTACAGATTCTTACAGATATCATACAGTAAGTTTGAAACAGAAAACAAACATACTCAAAACTTCCTTGTGATTATTTAGACAGTCAATGTTTAACTAATTCTGGTTTGTTTTATATAAACAGTTTAAAGTTGTCTTAAATTTTGACCTGTTCAGAAAAAAATAAAAGAGAAACTTTATAGTGTTCTACTGTATATACCAAACTTGCCTTATCAGCATTATTTTTCTTTAATGTCAGTAATAGTCATTAGTTTCCTGAGAGATGACTTAATATGAGTGGTGTGAAATTTACTGAATTTAGGTTTACACGAGCATCTTCTTAAAATTTTTATTATTCATCACAATTGAACTTCAGGTTATATTTCTTTTAGTGATTAAATCTTCCACTGAAACAAATATTATTCAATTCCATAAGATGCTGCCAAGAATCATGATATAGACTCTCAGTGATAGAAACAATCATGTTTATATATTATTCATACTTTTTCATATGAATAATGATAATACAGATGAGAATATTTTTTTGGCACCGGGAATTGAACTCAGTACCTTGTGCTTGCCAGGCAGGTGGTTGTACCTGTGGTCTATGTCCCCAGTTCCTATTAATATTATTAAATAAACAAATTATTTCTAAGGATCAAGTTATTCTATCTTACATGTAGAATCTAAATATGAGAGACAATCATGGTAAAAACCCCTCATCTTTCTGATAAGCTGCTGTAATTGTTGCTTTCTTTCTATTACTCAAGTTCTTTCTGACTATGGGCGATTTTCTCAGCTGCCAAGTGACACAGATTCTTTTAGGAGAAAACCCTTACACTTATGGCCAAGAAAGCTACCATACCTTTAGAAGACTTATAATTTATCTTTAATATTGTTGTTTTTATTTTATCTTTGATGTTTAATTTTTTAGTGCACGTTTGCCATGTATAGGATTACGTTCACTGTAGGGAATTCGCACATGTACACAATAACCACTTTGTGGTTTGCCGCTTTTCTCCACCCCCCTTTCATGCTGCCAGCATCAAATTAATTTATATAGCTCATGTGTCCTTATAAAGTTAATTCTTATATATGCCGATTAATAAACATCACTAGGCCAAAAACATATAAAACACATAAGATATTTTTATGAAATCATTTTTATTTAGGCTAAAATTCTTTGAAGGAGCCATTGTAAGACATCAAGTCACTCTGCCTAATGTTTTATTTGAGGTAGGCGCAAGCTGACTCACTGTGATACTGAAGAGAGTTTGCCTGGAAGCCGGAGTGCCCTAAATCATTTTTTCTCTGAATCGTGGGCTCTATGACTTTAAACCGAGTGTGCTCAGAACTGTTCCCACTGTACAACTGTCTATAGGACCCTCAGTAAAATCCCTGGGGCCTACTAGTTCAAGGAGAGCATTGCAGGCTAACTAAGTGCACTACTTTACTGCACATGATAAATTTTTTTCCATCCTCTTATGTATTTTCTGGTTTTGTTCATTGGCTTTGCACTGATCAAGAGGGAAACTTCCTGCACTGAATTATAATCTAATGCTCTCCAATTTGAGTTTATTAAAAATGTTTAAAAATTACATCTCATCTTTTAAATCAAGCATAATTCAGATCTAGCTCTAAAGGAAATGAGCAAGTTACCCTAAATCTGAGGAAAGTTTTCTATTTTTATTTTTATATCGCTTTACATAGATATTTATATATATAATGATTAGTAAACTCAGTCACTTTAAAAATATTAATAGTTTTAATTGCTATAGCAATTCTGAGTAGGAAGTAATTTTTCAACTGAGGAAAATGTTCACAAAAGATTAGGTAAGACATAAATAGCTGTCTACATACTTCCCTTAAGACATACATATCTAAATAAGACAGAGATCAATGGAAAAAGATATTAAAGATATTTTTAAAAAGATAAAATGATATTAAAAGATCTAAAAGGAAAGAGATATTAAAGAATTCCATGTAGAATTCAATGCAATATCATTTCTAAAATCTCATTCTGTATTTAATATTAAGATCTACAAGAGCATTGAGCACACCCTAAAACTGGGATTTAACTTGAAACACTTTGGTACACAGTTTGGAATATGTTTTAATTATTTGACCAAAGATTTGTTTCTTGTACTTAGTAGTAGATAATGCTTGAGTTTTCCTCGAGTGGACGCTGGCTGCTATGATTTGGGTATTTTTTGTTACCTAAGGATTTGTGCGTTTGAAGCTTGCTCTCCAGTATGGTGTTGTTACAGGTGTGCTAAGAGCTGAAGACAAGTGTGAGATTGTTAGCTCACGGGGCGCACTGGTGTCCAAATGATGAAGGTATTTTCCCTTGGAACTCCAATTTAGTTCTCACAGTTTAGTTGTTGTGGAAGAGCACAACTAGCCTCTTGTCACTCAGTGAATTTCTATCTCACCATAGGGCCTTACTCATACATGCGTGGTCAGGCCATTCCCACATGTGATAAAGTGAACTAGACCTTCCCTAGAATCTAGCACATGCCAGAGCCAGCGTATTGAACCCCACAAATTTCAAGCTAAATGAGCACTTTTTTTAGGACCTACCCTTGAATATCTTGTTATAGCAAAGGAAAAGAGACTAACACCCTCATGGAGGATTTACCATTCAGAATAAAAGTATTAACCTCTCTAAAGCCAACAAATGTTTCCCAAATTAACAAGTTATATCTGGACATAGAGAAAATAAATTTATACAGAGTTTCGCAGTTCATAATAGCAGCCTACATGCCCATCATATCTTTAATGTATTAAAAAGTGGTATTTACACAGAATAAAGTACTACTCCACCAGGAAGAAAAAACTTGAGTTATCTGTAAAAAAAATACATGCATCTTGAGACCATAATGTTAAGTGAAATAAACCAGATAAGTAAGCTTAAATATCATATGGTTTCTCTTATATGAGAAACAGAGGTTACAAATGAAGATCACATTCAAAGATAGATTACAGGAAGAAGGGAGATAGATCCTTCTCAGGAACAGGAGTGAATGACGGAGGGAGGTGGGAGAAGATGGGAAAGCGAGGGAAAGGGAACTCAGACGCACTGTGTACATGAACCAACTAGACGTGGGAAAGGTAAGCACTGCATACCGTAAATACCCACAGATAAAAGTTTAATTTAATTTATTTAAGTAGCTCTCTGATATCTGTCTTTAAAAAGCCTGGTTAGTCCTATTTTAGGGATAATTAAGTTGGTATCATTTTAAATAGCCTCTTGGCAATTTTTAACAGCTGTACCACAAGCTATTCATTATTTGTCCAAATAGATTCAGAATATGACTTTTTGAAATTTATTTTGTTCTTCGATCAGTAAAGATCCAGAAATGTCTAAAAAGGTCATTTAAATATTTAAAAAACCCAGTTTATTCTGGAACACATCTGTGCAACAAAGTCTACCCCGCCAGGGATGAGAGAGCTTTTCCAGAATGTGAGTAATCCTCATATAAGTTTGTGAGCTTCTTGGTCAGAATTGTAAGATTTGTGTGACATTCTCCTTAATATTTGGAGAAGATAATGAAATTTTTCTTCTTTGATGCTATATATACTCAGTCTACTCTATATACTATAGTGGTCACTAATCAAAAGTAAGTGAAATTTGTTTTTCTTTCATTAAATTGTAGCTGAATATTGCTTTACCAAATTTTATCATATTATACTCATACTGTATAAGAGATAGCTTTGCAAAACTGGCAGGAATTGTAGTAAAACCCTTGAAAACAGCATTAATGCATAATTGCATTTCTGTAACTCACTAGTTTGAATGCAGAACAGCAATAATGCAGAATTGCATTTCTGTAACTCACTAGTTTGAAAGGAGTACCATACTGCATTTTATGAGCAGCGACACTCTGTAATAGCCATTTGCTCAAATGAGACCATCTGCCAATATTGTACTAGGCATGCACTACTTCTTTAAGTATTAAAAAGTAGTACTTAAAATGCCATTTCCTTTCTTCTGTGCAGAGCCTATTCCATTAAAGCTAGAGAATTTCATAGGTTTGGCCTATTTCAGAAAATTATTCTCTTCTAAGCTTTTTGACTGCATCGCCTTTTAGACTTACATCAAACTAATTATGGGTAGGGTTTAGTGATCTTTGACATCAATGGAATATTTTTCTTGGATGAAATATCATTCTATTAACTAAATTACAACCAATTATATTTAGACCTTTGACCGAGTTAATAACCTTGAGATCAAGCAAAGCATTCAGGGGAAGAGAACACTCGAAACCATCTCTTTCCTTTTTCTACGAATTGAAACTTTTACAGTGGGCTAATTGGTGACATATAGATTTTTTCCCAGAACTTAGAGATAAAGATATGTTAACATCATTAATTAAAATGTTATCATTTAAAAGCAAAAGGTAAAAAGCAGAGATTATAAAATAAAACATGCATCTAAGGTAAAACTTTATTAAGAAATATATATGTCCTTGTTATTAGGAAACACAAGTGAATTTACTTTGTTGTTTTCCTGTTAAAATTCAAACTCCTTTTTATCCCTTACTGCCAGACAAGAAATACAAATATGTCTCAGTCTGTTTGTATTGCCATATTAGTCACTTTGCCATTGCTGGTATATATTGATGGAGGTGAAATTTATTTGGCGCCCAGGTCCTAAAGCAGCCTGGTTGGCTGTCTCTAGGCAAAAACAACATGGCTTAAGGACACGGTGGAAGAAAGGAACTCATGCTTTGGTAAGCCAGAAGCAGAGAGAAGGCAAGAGCTGCTAACAAGTACACACCCCCCTCCTATGACCCACATCTTCAGATCAAGTCCTACCTACTAGCACCACATCTGTTATTAGACTGAAAAAATGATAACTCACTGTTGAATATAACACTGCACAGACCCAATCATCTTCCAAATGCAGCATTTGTGGGAATACTTTAAGTATATTCCACAAAATTCTGTTCCTAGCCCTGCAAAACTCATATCCATTTTATTTTACAAAATGCATTTAGTCTGTCTGAGATTTATCCAAGTATTAACTTACACATTTGTGAGAAGTCCACATTCCAAGTGTCCCCTAAGACTCAAGGCAAACTCTTAGTTGTGAGTCCTTATAAATAAATACATATATATGTATACAATTGAATACTGCTTACACACAATTGCACAAAGTAAATATTTCTATTCAAACCTGGAGAAATAGGAGAACAGGAGATAATAAAGCTAAAACAAGACCTAATGTTACTAGGACCAATGTGACATCCTGTAGCTCCCTGTTCTTTATCAAGAGCAGCTAGTGGTAAGATATTAATTCCAAAAGGTTTGGGCAGTCCTGCTTCTATGTCCTTGTATATTGCATCCCACATGGTCTCTCCCATGGCTTGGCTTTCCTTACAGCATGCATTCCACATTCCTGGCATCTCTGGTTTCTTGGAGTTTCCACTACACTTTTAGCTTCACTCTCAAATCTTCATACACCGCTGTCTCAGGGGCAAATTGCGTGGTTTTCCAGAGCCTTGTTTGACAGCGAGGAGGAAACCTCTTTAACCTCATAGCTCTTACACTCTGTATACCCGTAAACCAGCAAGGCCTATTTGATTACAGTGCTTAATGCAAACTTGGGCAGTGGACCACGGCTTCTGTGGCTTCTGAGTGCTGATTCCAGCCATGCCTTGAAGCTGTCTTTTCTGTTGTCTTAATGCAGGATATAGTAAGTATCCAACTTAAAAAGATTTGAGTTACAAACGTTGACAGATGCATCTAGAAAAGCCACATGAGTACTGTATGAAATGCATTCCATCTGTTTATGAACCAATCCAACTTACAAAAATTCTCCCAGAATGAAACTTGTTCAAAAGTCAGGGACTTAGTGCATTTGGCTTCTTCTTCATGATAATGTTTTCAACAACCATGCTTTCCTTTGTCTCATTTGGCAAGCAGTTTCTCTCTCTGCAAAACTGGAAATCTTTTTATATTTTTTGTCTCTTCCTTTTGTTCTTGTGTCTTTCTGCAGACAAAACTATAAGATTCTTGCAGTACCAATCCAACAGACTGAAAATTGGGCTACCTTAAAATTTCCTTAGTCAGATCAATTAGTCTAGTTGCCTTAGTCTTAGGCTCCTGACAAGTTTCACAACATGAACAAAATGAAGACACACAAAAACATTAAAAGGTTTTATGAAATGAGGGCATTTTCTACCAGACAATAGCACACATGGGCTGCTGTGCATTTGCCAATGAAAACTTTGTGCACAAGTCAGGAGACAAATCTTTACTGTTCACAGTCTTTGCAGAATGGTCTTCTGAGCTCAAATCAAACTCATGCATCAGGCTTTTGCAGAATTATAAGGCTTCTCTAGCTTGCCTTTGTAGACTTTTCTGAACTCCTTTTGCAAACTAACTCCAAGTGTTTCTGAATAATATAGTCAAGTAGTAATAGCAGTAAAGCTACTCTAGTACCAGTTTTCTAGAGTAGTCACTTCCTCATCACTGGGACAAAATACCTGACACTCACAGTTTAAAATGGAGAGATATTTATTTTGACTTACAATATAGAGGACTGAGTCCAGGATTTGTTAACTCTAGGGCAGAAAGAGCATAGCAAAAGGACATGGTGAAGGAAGTGTTCTTCCTGTAGCAGCCAAAATATATAGAGAGAAGAGAAGAACCAGGTCAAGAATATACTCCTTTGAGTCATGCCCCATCCCCACGGCCCACTGCTTAAGAGCCAGCCCCACCTCTTAACAATACACTGTACTACTGAATGCAATGCATCACTGGTTGAATTCACTGATGGGCAGTGTCTTTTAAAAAAATTAGTCTTTGGGGGCACAGTTTAAATTTAAAATCAGTAATGGTTAAAACAAAATGGCTAAAATGGCATAATTTATGAACAAAGATATTTATTTCTCGTATTTCTGGTGACTGGAAGGCTAAGCTCAAGGTGCTGGCATTGATATATAACAAGCGTTTCTCTGTGTTTCTGAGATGGAAAAAACAAAACCATATATCAAAAGGCCTAGAAATGTGAAAGAGTGTGGCTGAAATGAAAATAACACTGGTAAAATGATTTCATTCAGAGCAGTCAAGATTGTATGAGTGTTTTTGTGTGTGTGTGTGGGGGGTATTTAAGTGGGAGAGATGGCCAAGATCAAGATATTGGCATTGGTGAGTTATAAGAACGGATACCAGCTTCCAAGAACCCTCCTCAAGAAATCTGCAAGAAGACATCATTATCATAATCATCATGATATTCCTTTTAGAAATATTTTATTTAAAATTATTTTAGAAAAGATTTTGTAAATTGTTTGCCAAAGGCTTGAAGAACATTTTTCCCCTGGATACATATTTTCTTAAGAATTGTCATTATTTTAGAAAAGAATTTGTAAATTATTTACAAAAGGCTTGAGGAGCATTTTCCCATGAATACTACTGTATTTTTTAAAATTATCTCAGGATACAAAACAAAAATAGGATATAAAACCAAGTAGCAAATTGCCAAACCGAAACAATGTTTCTCTTCTGTACGATTCCAGTAAACCAAGGTAAGACAGAAACAGAGCAGTCGTTGGAGCTGGAGGGCTCGTTTTGGACGTGAAGTTATCAGCATCAGTGTGATGAGCATTGTAAAATGTTCACACTGGGTACACTTAAACGGTTTTTCCGCACTAAAAAATAAACTGTGTCCAACTCTATGAATGTATTTGGTCTACCCAGAGTAATTCCAGTTGAAAATATTTCATTCATCCCAGCAACTACATCTCTAAGCTTTTAGCAGTAAACTTTGCCAAGATTTTTAGGCTAAGATCCAATGTATATTTAACCAGAACTTTGAGAAACTCCTGGAAACTAGACCATTCTCATGTTATGTATATTAACAATGAATTCCCACAGATCTTTAAACAAGATTGTTCCCAGGAGTTACACTTAAAATGTTTCCCACATACAAAATTTACCTTGTTTACCAAATAAAAAATGAAAATTGTTACAAATAACCTAACTGTGAGAAGCACACTGATAAATCTTGCAATGTGGTGATACTATTAATTTTATTGTGTTAATTTTTAATGCTAGCTACTAATACAGAAAGTACACTATAGGGATTTCAAAAATTAGATGTTGAAATTTGATTGTTTTATTTTTCACAAAAGAGTTTTGCACACAGTGACAGTCACATAATATTTAATATGGTGTGGGTGTCTTTCTTTAAGAAAAATCTGCCCATGTAATGTGACCATAAATTCATTACTGTTTATAACATAAATAGTTAATATAATTTCTAATATTACATTTTCATTTGTAGGTTTATGTCTTATAGAAGATTATATGAAATTAACCTGCAGGCAGTTTGGATTTCCTTCCCACAGTGTGCTTTCCCTTTTGTTAGGTGTTTCCATCTTCCAAATTAGAACTCTAGTTTAACTTTTCCAATTTCTGTACCACTTGGAATCCCATCAAAATTAATGGTATCAAAAGTCTCTTAGACAACTTACTACATTCTTAAATAAAACAATATTTGACATATAAAACCTTTTCTGTATATTTGATATTTTAAATCTCCAATATTAATGTCTACAGTAAAAATGATTTACAATAGTGTAATAGACATCTGATTTATAAAATGAAGTTATTGTGAAGACATTAATATTTGTAAATACCCAATTATAGGTTAAAAACTACATAACTTGTAAATTATTATTACTGTTTTCCAAATTAAATACTATTAAATATGCATCTTTTTTTACTAAGTATATTTACACTACACAAATACACAAAACATGTGGGTTCATAAGATTAATATTCAAGTGGGCAATCCAGAATAAAATCACTTCAACTCACTAATCCTGAGTTTCTCCATCTTTCAAAAATATTTTCATTAGTGCATATTTTCAGTTAGTACTGGTTACATTTACTGAGAGCATTTGGAACACAACCTACCTGATTCCTTTTCATCTCCTACCTCTCCTCTCCATCCCCACTGCCTTCAATCCTTGGTCTCCTCCTGACTTGCAGAAGCTTTAGTTTTATAATAATTTCTTTTCATTCTCTTTTTATTGCATCCTTTTCCCCTCCCTTCCTGTTTCTTTTGTTTCCCCATCCAGTTGAAAATTACAGAACAATTGGGTAGATAAATAGAAATTAACACAATCCTTTTCTCTTTTTAAAAAAAGATGGTATACAGTTTCACCAGATCATACTAAATCGGATACATAAATAATATAATTTTTGTAACATATATCATTCAACAATATCTGTTGGACAAAAACACTGGGCCTAACAGTCTCCTGGAGCTAAGAATCAAACAGGAAGGATATAAGGGATATGATGACAGAGGGAAGAATAATCAGAGGACAAAGCACAGGAGCAATTAATTTATCTAAGGAGGACGGGGTTAGGGACAACATGGAAGTTTTTCCACTATGGCTGATATCTAAACTAACAAGTGAATTATTATTTATCAAAATTAACAAGACCCATGAGATGAAGTATGGTAGTATGAATATTCCTGTAGTTACCTCATTTGTGCTCAAGGCTACCCAAAAACATTTACTTTAATTTTTCTGTGAGTTAATAGCCAGAACCACATTTCATCTTATGAGAAAAGTAAAGGTCATAAAATTTTAACTCTACATTTGTCTAGGTTCACCTAGCTTATGAAAGCCCCTGACAACTTGTTCTTTTGTGACTCTAGAGTGGGAAATTGTCTACTTGGAAAGATGTCACCATGGTGGAACACACTAAATAAATATTTTTTGTTTAATTTGAAAAACACAAAATGCTTAAGCAACTATAGAAAATTGCAACTAATCACGAATATTTATTTTAAAATGTATATATCTCAATCAAATCAGTTCTTCTATATATGAAGTAAAGAGCACACATTACTTAGAGGCTTCTACATTTTACCAAAATCTTAGAAACTGCAGTTCTTAACACTCTCTGTTCAACACAATTCCAGAAACAGGTCTACACTGTCATATAGCTGGTCAAGCAACTGGGGAATTTTATATATATATATATATATATATATATTAAATATGTAATATTATACACACACACACACACACACACACACACACATACATATTTCCTTAAAGAGAAATCACATTTGTTACTATTATTTCAGCCCCAGAGGAAAACTCTAGTTTTCAAGGTCTAGAGAAAAATTCAATATAAATAGCAATCATGAATACCTTCAATAATGCCAGCAAGACTTTTCAAAGAACAATATTTCTTCTCGGCCTTTAGCTTTTGCTTTATAGTAACAAAGAAGTTAATCTGCACTGATGACTGAATACCAAGTTACAAATCTTTATTCTGAATATAGTAAAGCTGAACTTTGGAAATAGAAGCAGCATTGGGAATTCAGCTTTAGTTTTTGAAAATGTCATAGGTTGCTTAACTATTTTAGTAACTACTCATCTTTAAAAAGTATTATTTTAATACCTAATACAGTAAATTTTCATGAAAACTGATTAATGATGATCTTAAACATTGCCAGAAGCCTCAAATCAACTGTTAATCAAACTGATACAAGGAAAAAAAAGACATTTACTTCTTAAGTTTTACAAGAGCATTTATTTTTGGTCGCTTTGACCATTTTGTTGTTGACAAGGAAAGAAATCTAATTATATAGACAGATCTTGTGCAAAGATTAATATTTTGCTAAAATTGAACTAGTTTTCATCTAAGTTTTAGAAATTTTAAGAATGTTGTCTTTTCCTGTGCTCTCAAATTCACTTGTATTTCCTTTGTTTGATAATTATGTACGCACCACAAATATTTACCTTAGTCTACAAAATATAGCCACATAGGATAAGAGAAAATAAGACTATAGACATGAATTCTAAATAATTTAAGAAATAAGCTAGCTTTTCATGGAATTATACTTATGCCTGTGGATTAAATTACTGGAACATGTTATTCCACATGAAATTACAAGTATCATCTTTGTAAATTTTGAGTAACTTCTCTGAGAAGCGATGAATAACTTTCAGTAATTATGTCAATAAAACATAATTAGCTTCTGAATTGTCAAAAGGTCATTGTGATGGGAAGAATTCTAAAATGCACCCTTAGAGTCACGCTATCTCCTACATGTCCATTCTATATACTCACCAGTTTTCCGAAGGGAGCACACTGTTGCTCCTACTAGCACTGCATTGCAGAGGTAAAGGAATGCCGAATACACACTTCTTTTCCTTAATAAATTGACTTCGAATTTTAAAAAAGAGAGATCGGTTGTGTGAGCAACACAAAGAAGTCAGTGATATTGCATGTAAACGATGCTCTCCTGTTGGTCTTCCAGAAGGACACAACCAGGTTGAGAGCTCCTTGAATAGGGAGCCCATGACACGTACTTATGTGAGGTCTCCAGGAGTTGAGTGATTATCTGCTAACAAGGAAACAGGGCCTGAGTCCAACAATCACACTGAACTAACGTCTGCAAATAATCACTAAGCAATAATAATGTTGCTAAATATTCAAGCAATTTCTTTTAGTAATGTCTAAAATATTCAGATTCTCCTGATGTACCTAAAATTACAATTCAAAGTTGGGTTATTCTTAAATATGCTTACAAAGAACCGAGAGAAGTACAATTTTTAGGAATATAAAATGTCTTAATTACTGATCTGTTTTAGAATTTAACTATGTATGTACATCTCTTTTTTTTTTTTTTTGGCGGTACTGGGGATCGAACTCAGGATAACTATGTATGTACAGACATGAGCTCATAGAAGATGAATTATACTTACTGTAATTCCTTATATTTACTAAGTACCTGCATGTGTACCAGGATGTATATATAAACTAATACAGTTTCAGAACACTTCATTGTATTGTGTTGTAATAGGTGCATGTGTGTCTTATGTTACTTGTTTTGACCTCTTAAAGATTAATATTTGTTAGTTGGTCTCTACCCAGCCATTATTTTAGGATCTTTAGTTTTGTAATCTGTCCTAAACAACTAGATGTTTTATGGAGAACCAGGGCTCTGTAAAGATAGCAAAATAATCAGTAGTCATCTCCTAACATCTTTTAGGCTTCTAAGTCTTCAAATTCCAGTATTTGGGGTAGAATGTTTTTAAAAATCCTTTGTTGAGAATTTTTATGTCTTGTTATACCTAAAGTATCTAAATGTATTCAATGCTCACAATCAGCCTGGTGTTTAGCCGGCACGCCGCGTCCCCTCACATCTGGTGATGAAATGTTGAGATACTTTTACATCACTCCCTGCTGCAGTTCTTCTCTGGTCATACCAGCCTCTTGCATGCAATTGCTTATAATTCAGCACGTTCTAGAAACTGAAAAGTTAATATTACAATCAACAGGAAGCCTGCTGCCCCTGGAAAACGTGATATCAAAGCCACTGCTCGCTGCTGGCTTCTGGGTTACTGTAAGTCAGGCGTTCTCCACACAGTTGTGTAAACTGTTGTGCTAAGAAATTTAACGGTTTCACTAGTTTAATTGGTTTTTACACCCAAGAGCAGAAGTTAACTCTGTAAGTGGCACTGTATGTACTTAGGAATTTTGATAAAATTAAAAGGAAAATATTCTATTTGTAAATAAATTTAGGAAGTACAATTCTACGGACACACAACGGAATGATACAGATCCTTCACATTTGTACTACACTGTACACTTGTGAATATATATATATACACACACACACACACACACACACACACACACACGTGTATATAGACATATATATGTATCACATTTGTTCCATATGAAGATAAATTTTATGCAACAATATACATTTTCCGTACTACACAGATATATTTATATATTAAGGGGACAACCATGGAGAGTAATATAGTGCTACCTTGGTTTCTAAATTTCTTTTGTTTTACAGTTTGGGGAAGACGGCCCTGGTGGCATTTGTCAGGCAATGTGGAGTTTGCAAATGAAAGTAAAAGTTTGCTGAACCAAGGTATTCCTGTGTATTGTAAATAGGACATCAGGGAAAAATTCTTTAAATTTCACATGTATATCAAAGTCAGTCAGCAGCAATGGCACTTTGACATTTTTCCCCCAGGAGGAAACTAAGAGAGGACTGTGAAGACATCCAGCTGTCCCGGCCAGCGTGGCCACTCAGAATTCAGCTCTGAGAGCCTCTGTGTAGCTGCAGGTTAGTGATCATTGCACTACTATAAGTAGCACTGCTGCAGAGGTGACCTTTTCAGTCTCCTACGATTTATATCATTTGCTGACAGCTGAAAAATAAACTCTAGCAACAACAGCTTCCTGAGAGTCTTGCTTTTCTGCAGGACACACAGGTCAATTCTGGCGATCCAGCACCAAGACAAAGCCTGGAAAAGGATAAAAGAAATTGTCTTGTGAAAGTCTTTCCTGTAAAATCAAGAGTGAAATGGACCCTTAAACCTGTTTGCATATGGCATTGTATAAGGTGATTTAGATACAGATGACTCAGCCAAAGTGGGAAAGTAAAAAAAAAAAAAAAAAAAAAACTGGAACAATGAATCCCTTTTTCTTCTTTATTTTAAAACTTGTGTAAATATTACTAACAAGCTTTTATTACTTTGCCAGAGAAATGACACCAGTGGGAACATCAGTTGGTCAGTATCACCTAGTATAAAATGAGGGACAAAACATATTCTAAGTTGGCATTGCTTTTGTGATCAAACATTGCATTCTGAGAATAAAATTGATTAACTTATCTTTTAAAATAAATTGATGCTTTAAGTAAAGTTCTCTTTATAATAATGGGTGTTTGTCATTTCATTTGATGATTTTTAAGATTAGGATCAAAATATATTGTACATAGAAGTCTCAATATGGAATTAAATTTTAAAATGGAAGTTAAATGTCATATAAAGCTGTTCTGAAAATAAGAAAATCTTCAAAATCCATAATGAGATAAAAATTAATAAAACCACTATGGAAAGCAGTGTAGAAATTTCTCAAAAAATTAATCATAGGAATTCCAGTTGACCCAGCTATTCCCTTTCTAGGTATCTTCTCAAAAGGTCTAAAGACATTGTATCAGAGTGATACGTTTTTATCAATGTTCATAGCAACAGAATTCATAGTAGATGAAGCAGCCTATATGTCTACAAATAGACAAATGGATGAAAAATATAGTATCTATACAGTGAAATAGTACTAGTGTATCAGGGATATTTTAGAGACATTTGTTGGAAATGGATACACCTAGAAAATGTGATGTTAAGTGAAATAGATAAGACACAAAATATAAAGAAAACACAGAATGAAGTAGTGAGAGAAGAAAATAGGAAGGTAGAATTTTTGTAAATAGGAAGGAGCCAAGGGGTCTGAAAGCCACAGGATGGTGGAATGGAAGGGGAGACAAAAAGATTTAAGATTTGTGGCCGACATGTACCAAATACCCATGATGACTGAAAACACTGTATGCTGTAAACATGAATCAAAAATAATACTAACAACAGTAATGAAAGTTGGAAAAGGGAAGCTAGAGACAGAGGGAGGGAAGTGGGTGGGGAAGGGAGGGGATAAAAGGCATCAGGCTCCATGATACACGTGCACCTGCTCCCTGGAATGAATGCAAACTGCATGTGCTGCAAACGTGTACTAAGAAAGAGGAAATTTTCAAAACACAATAACAATTTTAGCAAGATTGACACTACTAATAAATAAAATGTAGGTAGTTAAATGACAACTTGCATAAAATTCCATACCTCTAATAGTAATGTATTTCATTTTTAGAAATAGAACATTTTTATACTGACGTGTAATAAAACTCATATGAATTAGTGTCTTGTACATCTTGTGTTATCATTGTGTTAGGAAGGGAGCTACTTGTTCAACTATTTCATATATTTCTGAAGCAGATTCATTTTAATTTATTCCCTTCGCTTGGAATTGAAACACCAGATTAAACTCTAGATTGATGCGGTCACTGGAAATTTTAGTCTCCTGCTGCAGCTACCTGTTTGCATAGCTGGAGCTGTTTATACATCTATAAGTACTGTTCACAGTAGGGCTTTATAAGGTAATTGTTATGAGCTTCGTTTACCACTAAATCTGATACAAACAAGAAGCCACATTGAGCGAAATTGCAAATCTTGTGTCAAATCTGCCTCCTCTTTCCTGACTACTCACTGTCTTCCATCCATGATCATTGCCATTTACTGGGGTTGGTTTCCACCCCTCACACTCAGTAATGTCGTTCAAAATTGAATTAGGAAACAGAAGCCCCATTGTAGAAAAATGTTTCTTCCTGAAAATTAACTAGACTCCAAGTTGTCAAGGAACTTCAGTTTTATAAGTCTAGCCCATACTCACATTAGGAAGATGAGTTATTTAAATGAAGAGCAAAAATTACGATGTAGGTGTACAAATATTAAAATGCTGACACACAGTTACACATCCTTATCCCACTATTTAATTTTTTTCCTTTTCATTCAGATATTAAATTAAAATAGAAGTAGCAAACACTACTTCTGTCTTCTGTGTACTTTTGGATTCATTAGATACAAAAAAAAATCATGGAAAAGTAAAAGATAAACAGTTTAAAATGCAAGCAATGATACGTTTATGTTGTTTTTTCATAATTGACTTTGAATCCTAACATTTAAATACAATATACATTATACATTGCATTACCAAGGTTTGCAGCACTGGAACACTAAGAAAAATCTGCAGTGAATGTAGACACGACTCTGGCACCACTTTACATAACAGGTAAACAGCCGATGCAGAGTGGAGGAAGAGAGGTGTTATGAGCTTAGTGCTCTAATTCCATGGCTGCAGTCACAGAGGTTAATGGCATGAGACACAGTAAACAGGGGGTAAGAATTTTGACCCCTCGTTTCATTTAAATCCCAAGGGCCGGGGCTGGGGATATAGCTCAGTGGAATAAGTGCTTGACTGGCAAGCACAAGGTCCTGAGTTCAATCCCTAGTACGGAAAAAAAAAAAAAAAAATCCCAAGGGCATTCCACATTTTTGATGGTCTGGAATTCAGAGCAATTTGACATGTTTTCTCTATGATTAAAACTGCCATATTTAGCTTGAGAGCAGCAGAGAAAGCTGTCAGATTAATAAGCAGGAAATGCTGCTTACAGCAAGATTTTAGAGACTGCTAGTCACTTCATTTGCCAGCTCTACCTTAGAGACCACTTATTTAAACTGTTTTTATGTTGAAATGCTCTGGATTCTCAGTCTTCCACTTAATTACGATCAGCTCTTGCAGTAGATTCAATTCCCAGTAGTCATCGTGATAGCTTCCATCAGTTCAAGGGGGTTCTGTTTTCTCAAATGCAGGAGAAATCTCTTATTTGATTAACTAAGAATTTTTAACCCTGAACCTATCAGAGAGAGATGGACAGACAGACAGACAACAGACACAGACAGAGACAGAGTGAGAGGTAGAGATAGAAAACAAATTCAAAGAGAAAGAGATAAAGAATATTCCCCAACCACTGAAATTCTTGAAAATATTTTTATTTTGTAAATATATCACATATCCTGACTCTACAGTGAAGCGTCAACATAAATAAATCTAACCAATGCAGTAGGTAAGAAAACTCGAAAGCCTATTATTTTTATCCCAGTGAAATACTACAGTATTTAACAGTGGAAGAAAAAAATTTAAATTACTGCACTATTAATTAACAATATAATTTTTATGACCAAAACAAATGATATGGAGGATTTGAATTAGTATTTGTTGAGAACTATCTAAATGCCAGGTTCCACCATAAATAATAGATAATACATTGTTTCAAAACCAACTAAAAGGACATAAGTGTGATGACTATTAGAACTAAAATCCCGACATGGTCAAGAGCAGCATTTAGTTCACACATTGAGCCGTGGAACTTGTGTTCTTTCAAATGGTGTTTGCTTTCCTAGGACATGATCTTGTTAACCAAATACAGTTGTGCTGAGCCTACTTAACTCTTTTGGTACCAGAGAATTTTTTAAATGTCAAGAGGAACCTGACATGGTGGTACATGCCTGCAATCTTTTCACTTCTGGGAGTCTGAGGCAGAAGATGTTAATTTCAAAGACAGCCTTGACAATTTAGCAAATTGGTGAGACTATGTCTCAAAACAAAAATATTATGAAAGGTTGCAGATATAGCTCAATGTGAAGGACCCGGGTTTAAGGCTCAGGACTCAGACAGAAACATGCATTTTCATATTTATGAAAATTATCAAATATGTGTAGTTAGAATAAGAAACACAAGGCATTATATTAGGAAGGTAAGAAGAGAACGAGGATGAGGTTGCACATGTGGAAGACGTCTTATTGTTGGGTGGTCCCAGGTGAGGCCAGCAAATTTGCTGTCCTTTAAATATACTTGTCAGAAAATGGGATTATGAATAAAACCAACTTTGCAGGCTATTGTAAGATGTGAGAAAAATCCCTATAATCTGTAAAACAAAGGATTGTATGGAATACAAGCTTAAAATACACTACCTACTATCACTCTTAAGTAAGAAAGCAAAACGTTACATGATGTAAAGCATAGCAGGAATCTCAAAGTAAAAATAATATCAATGATCATAGCAATAGGATAGATACAACTTTAGGTTGTATGAGTCAGTATAACTAATTATCATAAGCATCTGAGCATACTATTATACTATTAGGTATATTTAATAGTGGAAGAAATTATAGCACAGAGAAATTAAGTGACCTTTTAAGTACCCCCGCAGGAGTAAATGGGAGCAACCTGAAGGTTAGAGGCAATTCTGGGTCACTTTACACTATGCAAACCATGAGCCACATGATGATCATCTCCATGTGGCTATGATGTGCTCTGTGTGCTGCCTCATAGCTGTACATTCTCTGTTTTACTCAGCTGTATCTATGTGAGCTCCAAGGCACTAGTGGTTCAGTCATAGCCATGAAACTATAACCAGAATGTAAATTTTAGGGCCAGAAGAAATGCTCCATATAAGGGCAGTGTTTGTAGTCATGTAGGGTAATAATTTTGGAGTTCACAGTTCTTGGTTTAGGAGTTCTCAGGGACAGGGTCTGCTTCCTGCAGCTGGGAATGATCCCTTGGACAGGACTTTAACTGTCAGCACCCTATGTGGGTGCATTGATAATACCATAGCTGAAGCCTGCTCACTAGTTACTCTCCATACTAAAATATCCCTCCTTGACATCATTCCCATTGAAATGTATTGCAAAAACTCCCCCCCCATAAATGCAGTGTTCATTTTTACCATCATCTGATTCTATATTCTACTTTTTGAGCATAAAACTGATACTTTTGTAAAAAAAAAAAGACCCCCCCCCAGTTCCACTTTCAAAGGCAAATAAGGCAATAAGATTCTTCTAGAAAGATGGCCAGAAACCAACTCTACCTGTGCGCTGGAGAGTGAGACATCTCCTGAGACCTCCCTTCCTGCTGAGCAATGAAAGGAAAACAAGTTTCAGGGGTGCACTGTACCCGACAGGAAGCACAGGGGACAAGAATGGAAGAACTTCTTGGCAAACATACGTTACATTTTCCCTCAATTCACCGGACAGGTGGAAGCAGAGATAACTTAATTGAAAGCAGAAAGAGAGAAAGCTGCCTTAGGGAACTTACACTTTCGGAAAGCACTTAGAATCATAGCAGAGGAAGACTTGATTGATTTAATTACCAGTCAAGTGGAGAGAGGTTGGAGCCCACAGGCAGACTCCAAGTGTGCACATGCTCCTCCTGCTAAATAAAATTTATGCAGCTGAACAAAAGTAAAGCGGGGAAATGAAACAGGATCTGGTGAGAACTATCTCTTAAAGAGGAAACAGCTATTTTTCTTGCTCTACACACTACACACATATGAAAAAACACATGCTATGTTCATACCAGAGCCTGCTTTATTTGCTCCCTTTCAGCAGCTGTGGATGGGACAAAGTATTTTCTGAAGCAGAACATGCCTAGTAACTGTTTTCTCAGTTAATTATAAATCATGTTTCATACTGTAAAGGATTTATTATGTGCTTTATGAATTCTGAAATGCATATTGCTTTTATTAACTGATAATTTATGTTTCAACCTCCTACTTAAGGTTAGTATAATTATGATCCACATTTTGAGGAGGAAGAAACTGAAATGCTCATACATCCATAGACTAGTACAGCCAGATTTGGAATCCAGGCGGTCTGGCTTTTGAGTCAATGTTATTAATTACTTCTGTATATTCTCCGTGAATTGAAGAAGGACTAATGATGAAGAACAGGTGCAGGATGCAGAGATATAAGTGAGTAATAGCAACAAGGTGCTACAGCTTCACAAACCTCTATTTCATTCAAAGTATCCTTAGAAAGATAGATAAAAACCAAGTACGTCATTTGTTAACCTAATGAAAGACATATGACAAACCATTTGTTTAAATGGAATTAATGCCAGAAGACAGGGTCACCAGGGGAGGATCCACAGCTGAATCTTCATACTGTGTAAATAGTACCATAGAACTCACATAGATATGGCTGAATAAAACAGTGCTGTATGTTTTTGCCAGAGTACCAGGATTCCAGGGAAGAAATGACCATCATTGCCTAGTGATGCTTTATACAACAGATAATCCAGGGGGATTTATTGAAACAGGATCCAATCTCTTAGGAAATGTCACATTATTGTAGCTTGTAATGTTCTTAGAAGTGAAAAGCTTATTAAGTGAGAATGTTGCGAGGGCCTCGACTTCATTGGGAGTCTCCGAGAGACCTAGTATGATAACTACTCATTGTGACACAGTGAACTGATGTGAACTTGAACATTGTTCCTGCATGAAAAAGCCAAGCAGGGGGAAGATGGCGACCAGGTGAGCGGCAGAGGGAAACTCTCCCAGAGACCGATCCTTTGCGCGCGGGTGCCGGGTCGCGGATGCGAAATTCCATCTGATCATGTTGCTCTCCGCGGCCTGAGCATTAAAGGGTAGGCTGGATAAGCCCCAGCGAGAAGTGGGCGGGTCGTGAGAGCTGGGCGCCCCAGGCGATCAGTGCTGCGCTTGGGCAGCAGCTCTGCTGAATCCACGTATAACCGAGAGCAATTGCGGCGGGACGGACCCTCCCAGCTCCTGAACCCGATCGGCTCGGAGGCGGCTGTAGCCAGGAATTGTTGGAGGTGGTGGAGCAGAGCAAACTCAGAGAACGCGCTCCTCGGGGAGACTGCACCAATCCGGGCAGCAGTCCGGGATCCCGCTCAGAGCCCCACCCCCACAGCTGGCACCGCAGGAACTGTGGCAGCTGCAGTCGGCGGCACCTGTGAGAAAGCCCAGGAGGTGGAGAAGTGCCAGGGAGGGCCAGGATCTCCTGCTGGCATGGATCTCGGAACGGGTGAGCCGAGTGAACACCGCAGCAGGATTTCTGAGTTGGGAAGAAGCTCGACCCAGGGAGATACATCTGAGCGGCATTCCTGTCTGCACGATCCCAGGGTGAGTTGATTGGGCGCCCTGACTGGATTTTGCTGAGTCGGGGAGAAACTCCGCCCAGCGAGGGACATCCCAGCAGCACTTCTGACTGTACTGTCCCCGGGACAGAAGAGCTGGCTGGGCACCCCGACGGGATTTTTGAGTAGGGGAGGAGCTCCACCCAGGGAGGAACACCTGAGCGGCCCTCTGCCTGCAGGGTCCCTGGGGTGGCGAGCTGTTTATGCGCCCCAGCCAGGTCTCGGGGTAGGGAGTAGAAGCGGAAATCTCAGCAGACAGCTTAAGGGACATTCTCCCAAAGAGAAGGAATCATTGGAGCAGCCTCTGCAGCAGACCTTTGCCTGCTGGACTGCCTGGGGAAATTATAGCTCCACATTTTGAATGTGATACCCAAAAATGGGAAAACAGAGGAACAAAACGCAGTCTCAAAACTCAACCCCACCCAGAACAAGTTTTGAATGCGAGGATACATGGGAACCAGTAAGCCACATACCTGCAAGTTATGAAACGATTGCATCCTAAATGAAACAACTCCAACAGGCCATAAAAGAGCTTAAAGCAGAACTAAGTAACATACCTGCAATGATCTCTCAGACAAAAAACGAGCTGAAAACAGTAATGGAAGAAATGTTCCGTACACATAGAGAAGAAATAGATAAAAGACTAGAAGAAAATAGGAAACAAATGGAAATGTTACAAGAGCAATTTAGGAATGAATTACCAAGAATGAAACAGGTAAAAAGAGAATGCCAGGATTTGAAAACTTACACTGAAAGCTGGCAAAACTGCTTAAATGAAACCGAAGATAGAATTTCAGACCTTGAAAATAGCATGGCAGCTTATGAGCGTGAAAGGAAGAATCTCATAATATCATCAAAGACACAAGAAAAGTCAAACCAACAGCTCCAAGATCAGGCAAAACATAACAATGTTCGAGTTATAGGAGTGAGTGAAACAGCAGGACACCACACAAACAATATAAAAAAAATTTGCTGAAATAATAGCAGAAAATTTCCCAAACAAGGTAAAAGATACTGAAGTTCAGTTAATCGAGGCATATAGAACCCCAACGATCCATAACCCAAAGAAAAACACACACAGGCATATAATAGTCAAGATCCCAGATATCCAGCAAAAGAACACAATATTAAAAGCTGCTAGAGAAATGAAACAGATCACCTATAAA
>PVLD010014970.1:0-50349 GCA_004027595.1 Dinomys branickii
CTTTTCTTTGTGGGTAAGTTTTTAATGACGTTTTCAATCTCATTAATTGATATTGGGTTATTCAGGATTTTTACGTCTTCCTGATTCAATTTTGGCAATTTGTACCTTTCTAGGAATGTGTCCATTTCTTCTGTATTTTGTATCCTATGGGAATACAGATTTTCAAAGTAGGTATTAATGATCTTTTGTATTTCTTTTGGATATGTAGTGACTTCATCCTTTCCGTTCCTTATTGCATGAATTTGAGATCTTTCCTTTCTTGTTTTGATAAGGTTGGCTAGGGGTTTATCAATTTTATTTATTCTTTCGAAGAACCAACTCTTTGATTCACTAATTTTTTGTAGAGTTTTCTTCATCTCCATTGCATTAATTTCTGCCCTGAGTTTTATTATCTCCTCCCTTCTTTGGGCTCTTGGTTTGGCTTGTTGCTCTTTTTCTAAGAGTTTGAGGTGTATCATTAGGTTATTTATTTGCTCTCTTTCTATTTTCTTTGTATATGATTTCATTGCTATAAATTTCCCTCTGAGGACTGCTTTCATTGCATCCCACAGATTCCGGTAGGTTGTACTTGCGTTTTCATTTATTTTTAGGTAATTTTTAATTTCTTCTTTAACTTCTTGTGCGACCCATTGGTTATTCAGTAGGTTGTTGTCTAATTTCCACGTGTTTATGTCCAATTTCAAGCCTCTAGGTTTAGCAACCACCATAAAATCTCTCCCAATGTTTAACAGACTTTTGAGCTGATTGGAGTCAGGTGTAACAAACCATTGCTCTAATCCCATGGATGAATAGGGAAGCAGTTTTTATGAATGACTTTCGTGTTTTATCTGCATCTCTAGTTCTTCCCACGTTTTTGTCCCTCTATGGAATGTAGGGATTTAGTCAACGTTTGTTGATTGAATAATAAATAAACAATTTTAAGAATGAACAAGTGTTCAGAATTGGACTTTACGTCGTGAGATATTGTATTCAGCCATGATTAAGAAGGATCCAATGTCCTCTAACTAGGGAATTATGTGTGGTTGACTGAATTTTGCCATGCTAATGAAGTGTTCTGTTGAGCAAGACTGCCTGGATGCAGAGTTTCAGTACAGGTATCAATGTACCACTTACCCTCTGCTCTTTCCACTCCTAGGATATCATCCATCACCAGCTCACCAACTCCATCTCCAAACAGGCCTTACATCCATGGCTTCTCTCCATCCCCATTGTAACCAACACATTCAAGCTGTGACCTCTTTCTCCTCACCATCATCCTGGCAATGGTACCAGTGTTGCCTAGCAGACAGTGTGCATAGCTCATTCCCTGGTCATGCTGCAGTCTTTCTCAATAACTTTGAAGAACCTTTCCTGTTCTCTTATAGTTAAGGCCAAACTCCTTAAGAGCACTCCAAGGCTTTGCATGCCCCAGCTCACCTCTTCAGCTTCATTTCATGTCATGTATGAGCTTTATCACCATATTCTACCCTGGAGCATCCAACTGTTCCTTAGAACAACTTTCTTTTCCACCACCAAGACTGGGTTCCACTGCCACTTTCTAAAAGAGACTCTCTGGTGTGCTCACTCAGGCCACCATACTCTTCTTCATCCTACCAGTCATCAGAGCACTAATTCCAAGATGTATAAGTTTCTTGCTACATATCAATCTGTGAACTTCCAGGCCCACCAGACCGGGACCTTCACGTGGATGAGGACTACAGCTATTTTAGGTTCATATCCCTGTACTGACACAACGCCTGGCTCAACTGAGGCTGCAGCTGGAGGTCGGCTGTCATGGCAGAAGAAGGCAGAAGACTGCCCCCTGACAGGCAGTGTGACACAGTGTCAGAGCCTGTGTCCTGAGGTTAGAAATGTTGGGTTTACATTGTATTAGTTGTGTGATCTTACACATGAGATTTCATTTGCATAGACTTGATCATATATTCTATAAAATGACCATAGTACTCATAATCCCACCAAGGTTGTAAGGATGGCATGAAAATATTCCAAGTTCAAGATGCACAATGGAGCAATTACTTAAACATGGCAGCTTTAAAAAAAAAAATCCTGTGTCAAAGAGATGCCTCCCATGAAACTCGTGCCTTCCTCACTCTTTGCAGCACAGAGCTGAGGACTGGGTTTAATTGCTTTTTATTGCCCTTCAAAAGAGCTTATGAAGCTCCTCCCCTCTGAAATAAGTGACTGGTTGGGGGCTCTATACAGGCACTTATTTATTTATTTATTTATCCATCAGCCAGATATTAATTTAACTGACACCCAGTGACCAGACTTGTGGTAGAGAAAGCAAGACAGCTTCATCCCTCAAGAAAGATGGCGCCTCACAGTGGGAAGGCAAGTGCTGCTCTTGTCACCCTGGCTCCAAGGCTTTCCTAAATAAACTTGGAAAGTCATCATTTGGGTGATGTATCTAGCAAACCAAAGCACTTTGATATATTTTGTTGTTTTTATTTGGTGGGAGGAAGGAAGGAAGGGAAAGTGGGACAAAAGTATGATTAGACCTATTCTATCTGGGCTGGGGATATAGCTCAGTGGAATAACCGCCTGCCTAGCAAGCACAGGGTCCTGAGTTCGATCCCCAGTACCACAAAAAAAAAAAAAAAAAAAAAAAAAATGATAGACCTATTCTATCATTTGGAGACCATAATAATGCAAATACAGAAATGACCGGTCCAAGGTCATGTAGAGAGCAACGTATATATCTGGGAATTTGAGGCCATCTGCCTTTTGCAATAGTATTTTTCATTCTGTGAGCTGCTGACTACGGAAAACCCAAGAAGGCAGCAGCATTGCTAATAATACTGGTCCTTTTTGATGATCGAAATGGAAGAAGTGGAAAGTTACGGTTCCCAGGGCTGTTGTTATTTCCACTGCAGCCACACCTGTATTCTGATCTCAGTTCTGTTATATTTGTACATATATTCCCATCTTCTCTCACATACATAGATTTCTATAAAATTTAGAAGGGCTTCTATTTTAGCTGTTTAGGCTGTTCAGGTGTGGGCCTTTTATAAATAAAAATGCGCTAATATTGCTACTATTATTGCTGTCCCATAAATTTAACACCGCATGCAGGAAGCTCCAGGTGTGTGCGGCACCTGAATTATTGTTACTTAGGGAACCACTGCTTCCTTGTCCCTGACATCTCTACCTTAATGAGGCCTCAGCACAGTTCCTACTGCAGGAATCATCTCTGCCTCCGTCCTTGCATAAGAAACTGAGAACCCTGGGAATATGGTAAGGATCACTTTTATAATGCACAGAGTGTGTGACTTGGATGCGTCATTGCTGAACAGCCCCTTGTCTGCAGGGAGCTGAGAATTCACAGGGGGTTACAGCCTCCACTTAAAACAATGAACCTGTATTATCTTCCAGTAATAGAAATAAGCACAGCAGTGAACAGTCTCTGAGCACTCAGTATGTACTGGACAACGTACTTGTGCTTTACATGTGTAAGGAGGCATACGGACATCAAATAACTTTCCAAGACATATTAGCTGATAATTATCGAGCTTTTCTTATCATCAGCCGCTGTACTAAAAACTTCTTGCTGTAACTCAAGTAATCTTGTGAAGTGAGTATTTCAATTATTTCTGTTTTACAAATGAGCACACTGAAGCTCTGAAAGATAAGATCACTTGTACCGGCATCCTCAACTAGTAACGGACAGGGCTAGTTCTTGATCCCAGCCTGTGGGACTTTAGCAGCCATGTTCATAGTTCTTCCTTGTTCTGGATGGCCTAACTTTATGGTCTTAAGAAATTACTGAACAGCATTTAAAATATAATTTCCCTGATCTTGTAACTCACAGAGTTTCCATTTCACCATCTTTGCTTCCAGGGTGGGTGTGTGAACATAGAGCCTTCCAGAGAGTTGCCTTTGTGGAGATGAAAGGAAGCAGCTGGCTCCTTGCCTCTCCTGTGAAGCTAGCCTTGTTCTTTTGTCAAGCAGATTTCAGCAGCTGCTACTCAACTCTTAAGAAGTTGTAAACTCTGCAAACTACCACAGAGTCCTCCTGGTACAGTGTAATTATGCCTCCTCCTGAGCTTCTTGCCTACCTGCCTGTGGCTCCTGCAAGGTTGGACTGAGCCGGTCTCCTTTGCAAGGTCTGGTATAGATCTCAGCTTGGAGAAAGTATTTTTGTTGGTGTTGTTGTTGGTGTTGTTTTAATGAATGGAGTCATTTTTAAACCTGAAGATCTTTTGAGTCTCCAGCTTGGAATCAAGACTTTTATGCCTTTCTCAGTTATTGTAATGAAACCCTGAAACACTGAAATTAACAACAAACATATATTGTCTCACAGTTTCCATGGAAGAGAACCCAGGTGCTAAATCACCAGTCCTTTGACTTAAGATTTCTTCTCATAGGGCTTACATAAGGTTGTCCTCCAGACCTGGCATCATCTCAATGCCGGATCAAGGTAGGATTTGCTTTCCACCTCACTCCTGTCTCTGTTGGCAGAATTTAACACCTGGAGGACTGTTAGCCAAAGGCCATGCTCAGGTCCTTGTCATGTCATTCTCCCCAGAGTGCACTTGTGTCACTGCACATGACTGGACCAGTCCAAGAAAGTGAGAATGGTGAGAGACAGAGGGAGAGTGATCATAATGGAAGTGGTCTTTTGTACCCCAGTGTGAGAAGTGACATCCCAAATTTTCCCTGAGCCCCATACGAGAAAAGCAAATCCTCGGGGGATTCAATTCTAGAGGGATGTGGCAACCAGAAGGTGAGAAACACTGGAAGCCACCTAGAAGCCACCTGTCTCAGTCTTGCTGATCTATTCCTTCCTGCACCCAGGAAGCAATAGTGAAATTTGCTTGTTCATGTCTGTATGCTTGAAGAGTAACTTACCACCAAGCTTATGTGCTGTAATTTGATCCAGGATGTCTTCAGCCTCTCGGAGTGAACATCCTGTGATATTCTTGTGAACTCCCTTTACACAGTAAGATTCTTCAGTCTAGCCCAAGCACCTTTCTTTGTCTCTTCTCTCAAGGTAAATGTAGATCTTCTTTCTCACAAGGTCTTCAGAGCCTGACAGCTAAAGAATAAACCTTTGGGATTATAAAGACCCTGCTGCATGCCCAGCACTCAACATAATGTCTGGCATTTAGTCAGTACTCAGCCCCATTTCTGTTGACAGTATAGATTCATAGGGGTTTGCACTGTTGTGGGGGAGCTATCCAGAAAGGACTGGAGTCATCATCTAGGATAAAGCTACCTCTTCGTTGATAGATTACTTAGACTTGCTCTCTAAACTGCTCCCTACCTGGCTCTCTGGCCTCTTCTGCCTGCGTCATACCGTGTGTGCCTAACGTCCCCAGCCCTCCAGCTCTGTGAAGCGAAAGCCCCGCTGTTCCTCCGACTTACACATCTTCCATCTTGCACTCAGGTCACTCTTCTGCGTTGTAAGCCTCATCTCTGAGTAGCGATTCTGTGACCCTGCTTTAGGAGTTTTCTCTTCCCCTGCCTGACCTTCACCCCCTCTGTGGAGGTCCTGCCACCCCACTGGACAGTGAGACCCTTGATGCCTCTGGTCTCTGTATCCACAACTCCCAAGAACTCAGTGCAGAGTGGGCTTTCAGCAAGTATATTCAAAACTGATATTCAAACTTGGGCTCCAGACTCTCGGCACAGAGCTTTCTGCACAGCCTCAGGGACTTCCTTGACACTAAAATCAAGGCAGAAAGTGGATCTAGAATGTCGTGTCAGCTAAATCTACTCTTGTTTTTCTGTAGGTGGCATATTTCAACTAGCAGACTTGAAAGGTTTAGGTCAAGAATGTCAGCCTAAAATGGAGAGAGGGCTTCTTGTGAAAATGTACTTGGGCAGAAATGCTTCATGGAACACCCTCTCGCTCTTTCTCTCTCCCTCATCCTTTTTCCTTCCTCAAAGGTCTAAAGGCAAAGCTGTTTACTCCAGATGGTTCTTTAAACACAATGCAGACATGCATTTGTGGAAATGTTGGTGTCAGAAGGTGGATAGATGGGAAAATAGGCTCCTGGACTTAAAATGTAGGGGAAGAGTATGTTCATTGTAGTGCAGCTGAACCCACGCCCCGGGAAAGGATGGAGTCACTTGCATCCCAGAAACCTTAACATTTTCCTGTACCAGAAAGCAAGGGTGTGGCTACTGAACAGGAACCTGGGGACCCACTTCCTCAGGCCAAAGCTTATCATACTTTCTTAAACCCTGAGCTGGCATTGATAGTAAACTAGGTGGGTAAGGACTTAGAAGAACAAGTATGTCCGTGGCTGGAGTCCCAAGGCCTCTGACAGTTTCCGAAACATTGCCTCTCTCTTCGCTCTGTTTCCCTCATTTCTCAAACAAGAATGATGATGTCTACCTTGGAGGGTTGTTTTTAAGAAGCAAATTAAACACTATAAGTTAGTGCTCAGTGCATAGGCCCCTGGCTTGGTTCACAATGGGTGCTTAAATGGGGTATCTGTTTTCTTTTATTTTAATGTTTGAATATTTTTATTAGTGTGTATAATTAGTGGCACTCTGTTTGATGCTTATTACATATCTTGACCATTTTCAATCCCACTAACCTCCTCTCCCTTCCCCCTCCCCTCCACTCAACTCCCTTTCCCCTCTCCAAAATCTACCTTCCAGTTTCCTTCCTCTTGCCTTTATTCTCATATAATAGATAGTATATGATACTTTACTTACTGAGTCTGGGTTACTTTGCTTGATGAGGTGGTCTCAGTTCCATCCGTTTCCATTTAAATAAACATGATTTCATTTTCCTCTATGGCTGAATAATACTCCATCGTGTATCTATGTGACAGTTTCTTTATCTATTCATCTGCTGAGGGGTATCTAGGCTGTTTCCACAGCTCACTTATTATGAATTGTGCTGCTATAAACATGGGTATGTGTGTTTCACTACAGTATGCTGTCTTTAATTCTTTAAGGAATATGCCATGGAGGGGTAGAGCTGGATCAAGTGATATTTTCTACTTTCCGTGTTTTGCAAAATCTGCATATTGACTTCCATAGTGAATTGTATTAGTTTGTATTCCTGCCACTTATGTAGGAGGGTTCCTTTTCCTCCCACACCCTGGCTACTGTTATTTTTCTTTTGAATGCTTGATGATAACCATTCTGATCAGAGTAAAATGGAACTTCAAAGTGGATTTTACTCGTATGTCCATAATGTCTAAAGGCATTGAACATTTTTAAAGTATGTATTGGCTATTTGTACTCCTTTGGAATGTACATATTCATTTGATAATTTATGGATCATGTTATTGCTTTTTTGAAGTTTTTTTTTAGTTTCTCATCTAGATATTAATCATCTAGCAGAAACACAGCTAGCAAAGGTTCTCTCCCATTTTATAGGTTGTCTCTGTAT
The DNA here is from genome assembly GCA_004027595.1 of Dinomys branickii. Lineage (NCBI taxonomy): Eukaryota > Metazoa > Chordata > Mammalia > Rodentia > Dinomyidae > Dinomys > Dinomys branickii. The sequence goes on from PVLD010014970.1 coordinate 7,352, forward strand.
GTATTCATTGTCTCCTTTGCTTTACAAAAGTTTTTTAATTGGATGTAATCCCATTTGTTGATTTATTATTTGATATTATTTGGTATTATTTTCTATGCTATTGAACTTTCATTCAGATTCTTTGCTCGTGCCTATGACTTTTGAGTATTTGTCTATAATATCTTCCAATGGGTTCAAAGTTTCTGGCCTTATATCCAAATCTTTGATCCACCTTAATTTTAGTGGAGGTTCTTAGATGGTTCTAATTTCAATATTTTGCAAGCTATATCCAGTTTTTCCAGACCATTTGTTAAAGAGGCTGTCTTTTATGTGGAGTATGATCCTGGCCTCTTTGTCAAAAACCAGATGGCTTTCAGTCTTAAGTTGTTTGTCTGAGTTCTGTTATACTCCATGAATTCATAGATCTGTTTTGGTGTCACTACCATGTGGTTTTTGTTACTATGACTCTGTAGCATGACTGTAGTTGGAGTATTATGATGCCCGTGGCTTTGTTGTCTTTTACGCTCAGCATTGTTTTGGCCATTCTAGGCCTTTTCTGTTTTCATATCCACTTCAGGATTATTTTTTTGAGTTCCGCAAAGAACGTTGTTGGCATTTGAATAGGGACTCTACTGCATCAAGGATCATTTCTGATAATTTGGCAGTATCCAAACTGCCACTCCATAAACGGGAGGTTTTCTATTGTTTGTGTCATTTTAAAATTTCTTTCTTCAGTGTTCAGTAATTTTCACAGTAGAAGTCTTTCAGTTCCTTGATTAGGTTAATAATTTTTAAAGATTTTGTGGATGTAATTATTTTCCTGATTTAGTTTTCACTGGGTTCATTATTAGTACACAAGGATGCTAATGATTTTTATTTTTATTTTGTACCCTGCCACTTTGCTGAATTTGTTTATCAGATCTAAATGTCCTCTGATGGAGAATTTTTGGATCTTCTGTGTAAAGGATCATATTATCTGCAGAGAGGGATAATTGGACTTCTTCCTTTCCTGTGTGTATCACTTTTATTTATTTTTTCCTTGCCTGATTGATCTGGCTAAAGTTTCAAGTACTATATTGAACAGAATAGTGAAAATGGACATTCTTATCTCATTCCTGGTTTTAGAAGAAAACCAGGAATTTGCTCTCAAATTTTTCCCTCTTCAATATGATGTTGGACATGGGTTTGTCATACATGGCTTTTATCAATTTGAGAAAATCTCCTTTTGTATATATTTTCTCTAGAGATTTTATCATGAAAGGATGTTGGATTTTGTTGAAGGCTTTTCTACATCTATTGAGAAAATCATGATATTTTAAATATTTGATTCTATTTATGCACTACATTTATTATGGATTTACATATGAAGAGCCATCCTTGGATTCCTGAGAAGAAGTGAACTTAGTTGCAGTGTATGACTTTTTAAATATGTTATGGAATCCTCTTTGCAAGAATCTTTTTGAACATTTTGACATTTATGTTCACTCAAGATATTGATCCATATTTTTCTTTTTTGCTAGATCCTCACCTGATTTTGATACCAGATTAATACTGACTTCTTATAAATTTGGAAACATTTCTTTCTTTACATTACATGAAAAAATTTGAGGAAGACTGTTGTTAGTTATTCTCTCAAGGTCTAATAAATTCAACAGTAAATCCATCAGGTCCTATGATTTTCTTAGTTGGCTGAGATTTTATTGCTGCTTTGACCTCACTGCTTGTTATTAATCTGTTTATATTTTTATGTCTGCTGGTTCAGTTTTGGCAGGTCACTACTCATTTCTTCTAAATTGTTCAAGTTATTTGAATGTAGTTTTTCAAAATAGTTTCTAATAGTTTTCTGATTTCAGTGAGGTGTTAGTTGTAATTTTGCCTTTTTCATTTAATTTTTGTAATGTGGACCCTCTCTGTTTTCATAGTTTGGTAAGATTTTATCAATCTTGTTTATCTTTTCAAAGGACCAACTTTTTAATGCACTGATCCTTTGGATTTCCTTTAATCCCTATTTTATTAGTTTCTGCTCTATTATTACTAAGTTTTTTCCTTTTACTCGTTTGGGGTTTTTTTTTCTTTCTTGTATTTCTAGGATCTTGGAATGCATCATTATGTTACATATTTGATCATTCTGTTTGCTTGTTTGTTTAATGGAGGCACACATAGCTATAAACTTTACTCTTAGAACTAGTTTCATTTTGTCCCACAGATTCTGACATTATATGTTTCCATTATTATTTGTGCCATGAAGTGTTTCCATTATCATTTTATTTGTTGAATTTCTCCCCTGATTTCTTCAGTGGGTTACTGATCATTCAAGAGTGTATTATTCAATATCCATGTGCCTGTATAATTTCTGTGCTTTCTTTTGTAGTTCATTTTTTATTTCATTTCATTGTTACCTGATAAGATGCATAAGAGTATTGTAGTTTCATTGCTGTTGTTTACTGACACTTTAGGGTCTAAAAATATAGTGTATTTTAAAGAAGTTTTGTGGACTGCAGAAAATAATGCGTATTCTGCTGTTGTTGGATGGAATACTCTCTAGATATCTATTGTCTGTTTTTTCTATAGTATAGTTTAAATTGATACTTCAATTTTGTGATTGACCTACCTATTTGTGAATGTAAAGCACTCAAGTCACCCACTGCGATTGTGCCAGTGTCTGTCTTATGATTCTTCCCTATTAATTGGTGTTTGTTTTATGAAATATAGTGTTTCAGTATTTGATTTGTATATATCTGCAATGATATCTCTTCTTGGTGAATTGTTCCCATTTCCAATATATAGTGACCTTTTTATTGACTATTTTTCATTTTAGATTTACTTTGTCAGATATATGAAATCATTTTAAAATATGGTGAATGTTTAAGTTGTAAAAAAATTTATTATCATAAAAGACACCTTGTCATGAATCTCCCAACCCTTGCTTCTAACATACTTATCCCATCATTCTTCCCACTTTCCGAAGCAATTCTGGAAGTACTGCACTGTCACGCACTATTATGACTGCCACAATTCAAAATGTTTTACCTTTCAAGGTCATTTTGACTTTGATGACACACCAGAAGTTACATGGTACCAGATCCAGTGAACAAGATAGATGAAGACACACTGTAATATCCTTAGGTGCCTAGCCTTTCATTGTATGGCATTTGATAAGAACTTTCACTGTATTTTTTATCACAACTTCTAAAGATGCTCCACAATAGCTTCAGAAGGTGGCAAGAACAATGGGATGAGTGTATTTGAAGTATGTGTGTTGGGGGGGGAGGGTTAGCACATCAATGGCAATGTGATTTTTACTATAATAAAACTTCTAAATTTAAACATTCACTGTATATTTTGATGACATTTCACAGGTATAACTTGGCTGCAGGTGCTAGAAGTATTATTTTCTACCCTTCCACTTCCAGCCTTCATGAGTCTTTGCAGGTGAGCATGTTTCTGTGGGCAACATACACATAGGCCTTGTTTTTTGATCCAGGCATCCAGTCCGTCTTTTAGTGGAGAATGAAGACCATTTACATCAAATGTTGTTATTGAAAGCTATGTACTAATTACAGTCATTTTCATTTTTCTAATGGTTTATTTCTGAGTCTCATTCTTCTTTTCATCTTCCAGTGAAATTTATTCTTCCCCTTGGCATTGCAGTTGTGGTTGACTTCTTCCCTAATGTTTAGAATTTTCTGGAGTATTTTCTGCAATGATTGCTTAGTACTCATGAGTCTCTTTAGTTCATTCTGATCTTGTAAGGACTTTATTTCTTTGTGAATTTTGCAGGAGAACCTGGTAGAATATAGTAAATCTGTGTTGATGTTATGTTGGATCCAGATTATCCTCAAAGGGCCTTATGCTCTGCTATGTGGAGATTTTGGAAGGTGATTGAGTCTTGAGGTCAATAGAGCTGACTTGGTATTAGGAGGCGGGTTCTTGTTGGAAGAGGTGGGATACTGCCAGCATAATCTGGAACAATCTATCGCCTCTCCTGACTCTTCACTTCTCTCTGATTTTTGAATACCCTGATATGAACAGCTTTCTTCTGCCTAGGCCATCCCACTATGCCACCAACTTTGGGAATTCAGGAAGTTTGTGCCTCTCTTCCTTTGAGTTACAGGTGTCTTGTATTGCAGTAATGAAGAAAATGACTGAGAAAGTTGGCAATTATTTTCTCCCAGCACCTGAAACATATCATTCCTAGCCTGCCTGCCCTTTAAAGTTTCTGCCATGAAATCTGCTGTTATTCTAATAAGTTTGCTCCAACAAGTGATGTGGTGTTTCTTTCTAACAGCATTCAATATTCTATCCTTGTTCTGAGTTTCTCACACTTTGATAATAGACTACAATGTGTCGTGGAGAATTTATTTTTAGTTGTATCTACTTGGGTTTTTGTTTTGATTTTGGTTTGGGTTAGTTGTTTTAGGGGGATCAGTACTGGGGACTGACCCCGTGGCCTTTGTTTGAAGCTACCTCCCCAGCCCCTTTTTATTTTGAGATAGTGTCTTGCTAAATTGTCCAGGCTGGACTTGAACTTGCAATTCTTTTTCTTCAGCCTCCCAGTCCTGGAACTACAGACTTGTGCCACCAGATCCAGCTTATCTGGATTTCTAAATGTCTTCATTATCTAATTATTCATCTCACTCCTCAGGTTTCTAAAATTTTCTTGTGCAATAATTTCTTTGAATAGGTTCTCTGAGCCATTAGGTCATGTTTTCTCACCCTTCTCTAAATGGGCCTTAAATCTGGCCATTTAGAGTCATTCAAGAGTGCTTGAATCATCTGTTCGCTCTCTATTTTTATCCTGATTACCGTCTGAATATTCTAGTACATCCACCTTGTCTTCAGGTCTTGTTATTCTTCCCTCTAATTAATCTTATCTCCAGTTTAAACTTTAATTGACTTTAATATTTTTTGTTTTATGGAAAAAAGATAAAACAGAATTTCATAGAAATAATAGGAGAACAGCAATAGTTAATACATTGCATATTGTTGTCCTCAAAGTAGTTACTAAGAGTTCAAGGTGTGGGCATAAAAATTCTCCAATTGATATTAGCACAAACCTTCCATTTTAATGAACAGTAATAACAGAGCTAACTTATACTTCTGTCCCCTTTCCCTTCCTTTCCTCTCCCCCATCCTACTTCCTTTTAAACAATTTCTTCCCATTTCATAATATCTATGGTACATTTTAGACTTTATTTACTTCTTTAATTTCTCACACCAGGGAGCCAATACGAGGTTCACTCATGTGAGTCTGATTTATTTCACTTCTGAGTATGATCTCAAGCTGCATCCACTTACCTATAAAAGTTTTCCCTTTAACTAATGGGGTTTTTGTTTATTAGGATTTCTGCTTCGTTCTTTGTCAGAAACTTTATCTTAAAATTTTTATTCACATGCTTTCAGTATATAATGACTACATTCATCATGGAGAATTGTCACATGTACGTAACACATCTGAATTTTCTTCATCCCCTTCCTTCCCACTTCTTTCCCTATTTCTCCACCTCTTGGTTCTCTTCTCTTGTCCAAAACAGAACCTCTGTCTTATCTGAGGTCATCTTTCATACCCTGCTTTGCCTTCCTTAGTTCATTCACCTGGATATTTATATTTCTTTGATCTCATTGATGATTTCAGTAATCACTTCATTCAACAGCTTCCTTGTTTATTCTTTGACCTCATTGATCATTTGGACAGTTGGTTTTTGAAGTACCTTCAAATTTTATCCATTTCAGTATCTCTGATATCCATTTTGGGAGACATGTGAATTTTTGGAGACATATTTTGCCATATTTTTCTTATCATTCTTGTGTCTCAGTGGCAAGTTTTATAGATCTCCTGGGATAAATATCTCTACCACTGAGGTGAGAGGAATTTTTTAGTAAGTGACTGTATCTCTGTAACCTACCTTTGGCTTTGGGTATGGCTCGGTGAAATCATTCACTCCTTCTCTTGAAGCTGCTAGGTTCAGTACTCATCACCATTTTAAGGAGTGAGAATAAAGAACTGAGGATGACACCATGTATTATCATGTAGTTAAGATCTTGTTTTAAAATATTTCAAATATTTGACTAACCCAAGAAAAGACAGAGAAATTAATAAAATATAAGGGGAAATAAAAATTAAACATTAATGATATTCAGATTAATACTAATAATATATTAAAGAAAAAAGGAGAAGCAAAGAGAGACAAAAGTATATATGAAAGAAGGAATAAAGAAAAAAAGAAGGAAAGGGAATATTAATGAGAAGTGAAAGAAAGGATACGTAGGTTGAATCCAATTATTGAACTAACAGTAGAACAAAGTTAAATACCTCTAGAGGCAATTGCTGACTTCTAAAACTGAGATAAAACAACATAAAATACCATAAAAACAAAAGCTGAAATAAATACACATACCTATGAGTGCACACACATGCATGCACGCACACACATACACACAATGAGCAAACCAACAAAAAACAGAACAAAACAAAATACTCCCTCATAGATGTATTTACAATGTGGACAATCATTTTGCACTGCAGGTTAAGATAAATGTCCCAGAACTGCTTGGCAGTATGGATGCCTTAGTCCACAATGATCAGGAGCCTCAAAGCTCTCAGGTCCGTGCCAGCCACCTGCACCCCTCCTTCCAGTGCATCTCAGCCCCATCTCCTGGGCTGTGCCCTTGCCTGACTAAATCTCTCCAGATTTCTGGCTGTGCCACAGTTTTCTCAGTGTCTCTCCAACTTTTGGTTGTAGTAGCACCCAGGGCCCGGGAGATGACAAGTCTTCCCCCCAAAATACCACAATTTCTGGGTCCTAAATCCCAGCAGATGGGCCATGCAGCCTACCCTGGCACTGAGGGTGATAGCACTTAGGCTAGGCACCTGTGGCTCCTTCATAAGGAATATTTTATAAATCTCACAGAATAACACATACTCCCCACCTGTGCAGCAAGCAGTACCATATGTAAATGGTGGCTTCATTTATTACTATAACTACTGATGTTTCTGGGTTTTACTTGGTCACTGGTTCATCTTAGTACCCATGAGTCCTTGCAAATCCTATTCTAGTCCTCTTACTTCTCCATCCAGCCATGCACTATCTGACCTAGATGAATATCTCAATGTGGCCGGTGAGTGCAGCTTACCTGTCTGTAGTCAGCTGTAATGGATCTCCTTGAATATTCCCTATCACATCCTTATCACAAGTCCCCTCCGGCTGAGACTTTCTTGCTTCAAGGCTATATACCTCAAAACCTTAATTTGTCTTCCTCTCCTGAAGTGATCTACAGTCCAGGCCTGGTTACCTTCTTTGGAACATGGACCACCTGTGCATATCTGACTTAGAAAATCACACAAGTCTGAGCTTGCAAGCACCAGCTCTGAAGCTGAGTCTAGGTCCTTGAGCAGACCATTTCTCCCCCCTACGTTTAAGTAAAAGTCCATGTTCTTTTCATTGCTGTACTGTATTGTATATCATTCTATTAAGTAATTTTGTGAGAATATTGAGTATGGGTCATTCCGATCAAGAGTTGTTGAGGAAAATGTATTAAACAGTAGATGTTAAGGTCCCAACAGAACCTCACCCCCTGGACACACTCTTCCTCTGTTTGTACTTTCTCATGCATATATTGACTCTTCTGTAGGTCTCATGATCTTTCTACTACTTTAGTCATCTTAAATTTACACAGGTATTCTCCTTGGTAAAAAGGTCAGTGGGTGGTTACATTTGTTGATGTTAAATTTGGTAATCTGATGAGGAGGAGGACATTGATGACCATGGTGATCATGATGGTGACACTGGTGCTGAAATCTGGTAGGCTTTCTCTTCTCTGGTGTGTATTACCCTATGTAATCTGTCTTGCAACCCTGTGGAGGAAGGCCTGTTTTGTATGTGAAGGAAATAAATTAGTTAAATGTCAACCAGAAAATGACAAAAATGAGATTTAAACCTAAGCTTCTCTAACCCCAAAGTCCACGTTCCTTTCTAGCCTACATTATTCTGTTCAGTCATTTTGGGTGTAACATTCAGTCTTCTCTGGCATTCTCTGCTTTCTTAATGCCATGGGCAGTGAGAGCAGTGTCCTGTGCACTGCCTTTGTTCTGTGATGTACTGATTAAGGTGGGACGCGGGAAAGCGGCAAACCCAGAAACTTCATTATGGTAGCTGGGGAAGGTGGGCCTAACCTTGGCTCTGGGCAAGGGTCTTCTCCCTCCTTCTAACCTTTATTTAGCACGATTAGTTAATACTAACTGATCACAAAGGGCCCTTCCAGCTCTGCTTTTTCTGATTCTCTGATTTTATTCTTTGTGTGAGACAATAGAATTTCTGTCTGGAACAAATAAGGATGAAGAGCCTATTTTCCAACTTTAGAGCTGAAAAGTCTACTTTGGAGAGGAAGAGTGGGGACTGTGTGTGGGATTCTTCAGGGTAGAAGTGTGTGTTCAGTGGGCTCCGATTGTAGGAGCAGATTTCCCCTTCACATGGATGTATCAGCCCTTCCCAGTGAAGGTCAGCAATGAACAGAGACTACAAAGTAAAACAGTCACACTGTGAAGAGCCTTGGTATCCAGATCTGAATTTGATCCCGGCTTTGTCTCGCAATAGTGCTCCAACCTTAGAGTCAGTTCGGTTTCATCATTGTAAAATGAGATAACAAGCCTTTATAACTGAACAAAAAGGTAATTATCTGCAAAATATTCAGGACAATGTGCTGTACATCCCAAGGACTCTCCCAAAGATGTCATTATTATGGCCATCATTATCATTAATTAAATGATCTTTGAGTTAACAAGCTCCAAGTTTAGATAATGTTCAAATACAGGCTGAATGTTCCAGGGGGAACGTTGCAAACATGACCTGCCTTGTGTGACATGTTGAGGTCAGGACTCTTATACTTTCTTGCCATTCTATGATTCGAATTAGACAGGTGGTATATAAAGGAGCAGGTAAGAAGAATACCAGGTTCCTATCATTGCAATAGTGAAGGTAACTTCTGGGAGTCGGGAATCCTTTTTGATCTTCCAATCGTGGTCTCCCTTAGATATTTTGAGAAATGTAGAAAGCAAAAGATATGGAGGTGGTAGTGCATGTGTCCAGTCACAAGGAAACAGACGAGCAAATCTAACTGCAATAGAAGCCTTCTGGGTCATCCAGCCAAAAACTATTTTCTATTATTTCTTATTACTTTCTCAGTGTCAGGAGAAAGAGGGAAGAAAGGGCGAAGACCAAGTGCACCACAAATGCTATTTCCTTGTTTCTGCCTTCACAAACCTTGGGTCAAAGTCCACTGACATCATCTAGAACAGTGGTGGTGAACCTCTGGCATGCATGCTGCAGCAGGCTGTTATCACTGAAAGCTCTAAAATGTTTGCCATCACTGATCTAGAAGAATAGAATGTGAACAAAAGAACTAGATGTCTTTCATGGAAGTGAATGACTACTGGTTCTTATCTCTATGGTAGTCATGGAAACGTGCCTTCTCTTTTTCTCCATCTCTTAGCAAGAGTTGTTCCTTAGTTTTTCTTTGCCACTCTTAATTCTATCTTGGGTTGTGCTGAATATTCTAATTGGACAGCGTATAGTCTTAGAGGGCTAACACAATAGTAAGCCACTAATGTCTTAAAAATAATTTTTGCTAGCACCCGCTAATGTTCACCTGTGAATGTGACACACAACTGGCCCCTCCTCTATCTCTTCCTTTTCCATTTATTGCTGAGCTTTTCTTGAACTTTGGCTATTTCAAACCATCTTTCTCATGTCCACATTGCAATTTCATCTATTGAGTGCAGCATCTTTTCTCTTCCCCTAATCCATTCCATCAGCCTGCTAAATATAAGTGGAACAGTCTTTAACCTCCTGAACTTGCCTCTCATACCTGCCTCCTTCCCCTCTTTGCACATATTTTACTGTGAGTTTAAAACTATGTTTCCTTCTAACACTTGGAAATGAGAAGAGCAAAGACATCGGAATCAAGACTGGCCATGAACTTTTCCTCCACCATTTCTCTATCACCTATTAAGTCTAGATTTTCACCTATTTTTAAATGAATTAGCAACCCCTGACTTTCCAGGGTGATAAGAAGTTTGAACAGAATGATGTACATGTAATCTTTAGAGTACTGCCTGCAGTAGGGGCAAGAGTTAATTGTTGGGATCTATTATAATTACTAAGAACAAGTTTTACATACTTTTTTGTCTCTTTTGAGACATGTTCTTGCTCTGTAGTTCACATTGGCCTTGAGTTCTCTTTGTAGCTCAGGGTGGTCTCAAACTTGCAATGATCCTCCTGCGTCAGCCTCCTGTTATGGTTGATACACTGTCTCAATTTGGAGAGTCTAGAGGTTTGGCTGAGTTATTCAGCAGGAAGCCAGGGTGCTTACTTTGTACATATCCTGAGCCTGTGGAAGAGGAGGGCATGGACACTGTGTGAGAGCTACATTCCCAGGTGGAGGGGGTAGCTATTTACAATGTAAGGGAATGAAAGAGGCTGCTTGTCCGCCATTCCTCCCTTTTGCTGGTTGTTTTGCTGTGCTCTGCTGCCATGAACAGTTTGCCCTCTGCCATATGCCACTCTGCCTCTGAGCCAGCCAAGTATGGACTGAAACCTCCACAAACTGTAAGCTAAATAAACTTTTCCTTCCTTCATTTTGGGTGTTGGGTATTTTGTCTCAGCAATGAGAAAAAAGTAACCAAGAAACCTCCTTAGTGTTGGGATTACAGACATGTGCCAGCACGCATGGCTAGCATATACTAATAAAGTAGCTCATTGTTTCCTTATTTTTTCTCTATAATGATGGTTCTGAAGTCAGGATATATGTCTTGTAAGTGCAATGATTCCTGTGTATTTGAACAGGAGTTTACAATGGAATCTCTGTTTCATCGTTTGTCAGCTTTTACAACAATTCTTAATGTATAGTTTTGGGGCAAAGTGTCAGTGAGATATTTGAGAGCAACTCATGAACTCATAAGAACTGAAAGAATATGGCATCATCTGTAGTATGATCCTCACTTGCACCCTTGTCAAGAATTCCATTGTCACCGCCTTGAGTCGCTTTTGCATTTGTAAACATAGCTGCTTAAAACGGCCTCAGAGAAATCCAAAAGACCAGCTCTCTGGTGCCCCATTTGGTGCTTTCTACCATTGGCCTTCATTTCAGCAAGGTGCCAAACTCAAGCCTGAGCTACAGACATGCTCCTTATCTGTGGAAGCTGCCAATGCTGCCCCCTCCCACCCTCACAGCTGATGATTTGACCCTGAGTACCACATAATCTTTTCTGGTCTTAAGAGGAGAGGAGAAACAGCCACCCAGTGTGCCCTTTTTTCCTTTTCCACTGCTTCACATTTTTATTGTGTGATGCAGAAGTTGCTTTGAAGACTGCAGTTAGTTCAGGTGGTATGAGGAGATCACAGTGAGTTCACTGATGGTCACCACAGCTTCACAGGGAAAGCAGAGTTCTTGAGGCAAGCAGCTCAGTGGTTAGAGCGTTTGCCTCTACTCTGTTGAGGGGATGTCTAGCAGATTAATGAGATGCTTTGAAGGGTAATGGTGGTGAGCTTGCCTCTGAAGTTTAGTGGTTTTTCAGTTCAGCCTCATTGCTTCTGAGCTGCATGGCCTTTGGCAAATAGTAGCCTGTTTCTGCTTTGCAAAATGTAGGTGGCACTAGAAACCATCTCATAAGCCTTCTGTGATGATGAAATGAGATGCTGTGTGAGAAAGTTTAGTTATACTGTATGGTACATAAGTTGTTATAAGTGTTGACAATGGGATGATAATAACAGTGATGACTTTCTAAATAGGAGAATCTTTACAAAGTATCACATAGATACTCAAATAGTGATTTTTGAGAAATAAAGTCAAGCTGGAATATTTAATTTGGGGCACAGAAAGCTCAAGGCAACCTAATTACTACCTAAACTAACTCAACAACTACTCTCCAGAGGAGGTATTAGGTGCATCCTATTTATCTTAGGCAGCAGAAGTTGGCTTATTCACTAAGCGTCTAGGACTCTTCAAGCATTAAGCTGCCTGAGAGTTGAATTGCTGGTTTTTAATAGTTAAGCCTTCTATCTCTGAAAGTGTGCAAACAAGAGCCGATGGACATCTGCATAGATCTTACAAAGGACAAACCTACTTAGAATAGGAGAGATTGAGTAAAATACTTCATTAAAGTTTATCATGGATCTGAGATTGCCAAGGTCAGAGACCACACACACACACACACACACACACACACACACACACACTAGTTCATGACAGGGAGAGAGGAGACCATGGGGGCACACCATGGACCCAAAAGGGTAGGAAGAGAGAACAGATATGTCATGTTGAAGCATAACACAGAAATACATGAAGAATCTACACATAGGAGGCAGGCTGGGGATATAGGCCTCATATGCTAAAGCTTCTAAGAAAGCTCCAATTTCAAATGTCCTTTCTTCCTGCCTCTAGTAGGACATTTGTGCTTGGCAGACTGTTATGGTTCTAATATAAGCATGTCTTTGTATCTGGAAACTGGTTTAAAGAAATGTGTCTGGTTGCAAGTTGACAAGGGGTGGAATGTTATGGTTGATACATTGTGTCAACTTGGGGAGTCTAGAGGTTTGGCTGAGTGATTCAGCAGGAAGCCAGGGTGCTCACTTTGTACACATCCTGAGCCTGTGGAAGAGGGGCATGGACATTGTGTGGGAGCTACAGGCTCTCTGGGTGGGGGCAGGCTGTTTACAAGGTAAGGGAGAAAAAGAGGCTGCTTGCAGCCATTTCTCCCTTTTGCTGGTTGTTTTTGCTGTGCTCTGCTGCCATGAACAGTTTGCCCTCTGCCATGTCCCACTCTGCCTCTGAGCCAGGCAAGTATGGACTGAAACCTCCACAAACTATAAGCTAAATAAACCTTTCCTTCCTTCATTTTGTGCATTAGGTATTTTGTCTCAGCAACTAGAGAAAAGTAACCAAGACACAGACAGTGTGCCCCAATTTTAGTTTCCAGAAATACATCAAGAAGAAGAGAGGCCTAGAGCTCAGGTGGTGCAGGAGCACCAGGAGGCACTCAGGTTAATGAGGCTCTGAAGCAGTCTGCACTGGTCATCTTCATGTGTAGGGAGATTCGAACCTCACAAGAGGCTTTTGGGATGATATCTAACTAGACAGGGACCAACCCTTTCCAGATAGAGTGAGTGATTACACTGGACTAGAAAAACAATATTCTACTACTGACATCTCTTGGTAGAAAGGAAAACAACATTTAAGCATTTACTCATTCACTCATTTAATGTTTACTGAGCACCTACTACAGTCAAGGATGCTATAGGCATGGGAAATAGTAAGAGGATATGTAATGTGAGATCTGGTATATAGGAGATGCACATTATGCAACTACTTATTGAATGAGTTAATTTCCATTTATGCAGATCAAAGTTCAGAGGACTAAATTGACTTTCCTACAGGGATGAGCAGCTAACTATAAAAGCCAGAATTCCAGCATGGGTAAAAGTCCCACATATGCAGTTGCCCCTATGGATGCCAAGTGTGGGGTAGTTGGGAAGTGAGGCTTTGACAAAGCGAAATAAAAGATACTGGCAGCTTACAGAGCCCAAGGCATACATCAGGCACAGTGCTTAGGGCTTTGACATTGATGTTCCATTTAAACCCCCTGCTTCCCTACCAGTTGGGGACTATCACTGCCATTGTGAAGATTAGAAAACTGAGGCTCTGAAAATTTCTGTATCTTGCCAAGAGGCAGGCAGATATTAAAGGGACAAATTTGGATTGAAATCTCTGTGTCTAGATCCAAAGCTCAGCCTCCCCTCCTCTAATTGTTCTTTCCCCTCCCAGTGTCCTCAACCCCGATGTTCTGGGCCACTGGAATCCCAGCCCCTACGTGCAGCATCATTTGCTATTTAAAGAAATAAATGACTTCTGGAAATGGGACTTTCCATCCCTTAGAGATATTAGGAGGAAGGAATTAATGGGAGCAGAACAGCTTTAAATTTTCCATGCATAATGGTCTGGTGGGGTTAGATCTCTTTTCTTCATTGTAAAACGTGATTGATTCAATTCCAAATTTAACTTAAATTTGATTTTCTTCTCTCAACCTGGCATTTCCAAACCAAGAATCAATCAAACCCCAAATTATAGGCAGTGTGTAGATCAACAATGCCAAGTGATTTCCAGTTGACTTTCTCAAGCAAAGCATTTTATACCATTCTCTTCTGCCATGAGAGAAGTTGAGGAGTATGAAGGAATGGAAATTAAAGGGAAATTAGATTAGTAACTTTCTGCAGCCCCAGCAATCTATATACCCTGTGGGACTGCACACTCCTTTAGTAAGGCTCATTCCTCTGCAAGTGATGGGGAGAGGATGGGCACAGGAAGATGTGAACCAGAAAGAACTATGACCTCAGCCATATGTGGATCCTCATGTTATGTCCTGGACCTGTCATTGATTGAGGCATTTTGTTGTTGGTAATCATATGTCTAATCTTACTTTGCCTTTACCTTAATTTTTTAAGAAGATCACTTTTCTTATATTTTCAAATGGAACCTTTTGATTTACAAGAGTTGCCTCAACTGGCAAATTTCACAGAGAAATTTTGTGTGTAATCCAGGCTTTGAACATTGATATGTCTGTCCCCAAAGACCACATTTTCTGCAACTATGTTATGGCATCCAGGAACCCTTACGCTGTGGTGGAGTAGGAAGTCATACGATACAGTTGCAAGGATGGACCAGGAGAGGTCCTAATCCAGCCTCTGGCACATACACGCTGAGTGACGTTAATAAGTCATGTGATTGTTCCAGGCCTCTCTGTAAGGCGGAGATGATAGCAGCAGCTCCTCGCGCTGAGGGTTTAAGGAGGCGCTTCTCACCTTCTGACATGTCAGCTCTGAGCACACTGGCTATTTTGTTCACTGTCATTTCTCCCAACCCTTACACAGTGCTCAGAAAGAACTGGACAAAGGGCTGGAAGCGGGGACGGACAGATATATGGATACATCCTAGGCATAGTGCCTAGCTGAGAGTAAGCACTCCAAAATGGAGATTCACTTTCCTGCTTGTGCCCCTTTCAATGGCAGGGTACTATACAACTTGCGTAAGGAGGGAGAATAAGTGTTATGGGATAGATTTTTTTTCCTATTTGAGCTAAGTGCTTATGCTCAGTTCCCTGGGCCAAGAACTTCTTAAGAAGTCACCTTTGTTTGAGTCCTCCTGTGAAGTTTCTGGTTGCCATGGCAACTTCCCAAACCCCAGTGGCTGCTCCATATGTAGCTGGCCATTGTGTAGGCTTCACCTGCATGCTTCTTCCTCCTGGGCTTCAGAGCAAACTGTGGTGGTTTGGGCATTTTCTGAGTAAATGGTTGCCTCGGGATGTGATTCATTATTATTCTGCCTCCCACATTCTCCCTCTTCCCTCCCTTTACTATTCTTTTTCCTCCTGTTTCTATAAAGCATAATCCAGTCTTTAATATGTTCTGATCATATGTTGGACAAAGAAGCAAATAGGTCTTGGTTCTGCCTTCTGTGATGAGACAGATACCTCTGTGTGGTGTGGAAATCCATCATTTCTTAAGGGCCTACTATGTTCCAGAAACTATGCTAAGAATTTGACATTTACCTTCTCATTTCATTCTTATAGCACTCTCAAAGGGTCAGTCATCTTATTGCTCTTTTTGCCGAAAAGCCTGACAGTCAATAAGGTAATGTGAAATGTGACTTCAGTCCCCATGTTGACTTCTAGAAACCCTGGATTACTAAGAAGGTTTAAGTGACTGGAAGGATGCAATTAGTCCAGCAAGGATCCCAGAGAGAATTTGAGCAATCCCGCTCCCGTTCCTGTCAGCAGTCTTCCTCTAAAAGGAAATCAGCCCTGTGGACTGCAGGTAGATTTCTAGTGGTTGGTTAATTAGCAAGAGCAGTGCTTTGGTTTCTCTACAGGTCAGAGGTGAGCAGGGTTCCACCTGAGGTGCTCAACATGTTGTTTTCTGCAATTCACTGACCAAGGCATTTCTCTCCCAGTGCCAGGAGCCCCCAGATGTCTTCCATACCCCATCCTTGAGGCCAGTTTCACCTTCCCCAGAATTTGTTTATCTGAATTCATCTTTACATATTCCTTGCCCTGCAAAAGAGTCTACTTTGGTAACTCCACTTCGGGAGTGTTTTGTTGTGCAATAGACTTTAATGTGGAATCTATACAAGGAGCCAACTCCTAGCCCATCACCTTTCTATTACAAAACATTAGTGTTATCTCATTTATGCTAATTAGTTACATATTTACACTGTTAGAATTTGAAACTGTTTCTTGTGGCACTCAGAGAAGAGGTAAAACTGCTTCCTTCTTTTTTCTTTCTGTGGTCATATTAAGTTTTAGAGAGTTCCTATATCCTGAAACCAGAACTATTTTTTTTATTTACATCATTCATTTAACTTTTATTCCACAACTGTGACTGTGTGAGTAGCTGCTACTATACCATGCAGTGTCTTAGGACAAGGAATAAAGACAAAGATCCTTTTCTGAAACCAGATAGCTTTCTTTTCAAAAAGAAAATGGCCAAAGAGGTGGAGAGAGGAGAAGGGAGAGAAGGGGATGAAGAAAGAATTAAAAGAAGTTATGTCCACATATTGGCTCCCCAGGATGAATGTAATCATTATGTACTGCACACATATAAAAAAATAATGTTTTTTTTAACATTATAAGTCTAAGCAACTTCTAGGTCTCAGGCAGTGAGAGAGACACAAAAGCAGAGAACACAGGATCTCTTCTTTCAAGGAGCTTAGTGTTTATGGAGAAGAATAGATATTCATAAAACATCCAAGTGGGTGTCGTAAGGGCTCCTGTTCCATGGAAACCCCTTTAGTATGACCATGTTAGCGGGCATTTTTTCTAAGTTCTCAGTGCTTGCAGTGCTGGTTACAAATGTTGTCACCATCATTCCTGGAAGTGACCATGAGAGCCAACCATGTGCTGGACACTATACCAGACGCTGGTATACAATGGTGAGCAAAGGACAGGAGGCTTTTTCTACAACAGTTTGTCCTTTATGTACTGAACCTCAGGGGTAGCTAATTTATCTGAGAGAAGAATTTACATTTATGGCAAGTCACCAATAGAGATGGGGAAGAACACTGTGGAAGAAGCGGAGCTCTATCTAAAGAAACTGCACCTAGACCAGTGTTGAGAGGGTAAAGAGGTTGACTCTCAGGCTCTGCAGCATTTGAGGCCTTCCTTCCAATACCTTCACCGGTAGGAGAGAGCGCAGGAGGTTGGGATGGAGGAAGCCATCAAAAAGTCACAATGCCTGGCTACTGAGTACAGGACACATCCTGTGATGAGACACTGTAAAACCACTGGAAGGGTTTCAGGAGAGAGTGGAGTGGGCAGGTATGCCATGTCACCCTCATCCTACTAGGGAACAGAGATGAGGAGGAAATTGTGAAAACACCAAGGACGTGGAGAAAGAGGGCTGTGTGACTGTTTCATTTCTGTGAAGGAGGAAAACGAAAGACCGAAAGGTAACAACTGAATGTCTGACTATCTACATGGTGTTTTTAGTACATGAAAGAGCTCAGAAGAGAGGAAGCCTGAAGGAGCAGATCATGTGACCGACCTATTTTGAATGGATTGTGTTTGACCTCTCCTGGAGTGATCATAGAGGAACATCCATGAGGTCTGGGGATAAAAGTTCGCTCAGAAAAGGAGTTTAGCAAGCAAAAGAAATTTGGGGAGAACCACTCAAGTGCTGGTGATCAGAACATGCAAGATAGTTATAAAGGACAAATCGCCAAAGGTGCAAAACAGAAAGCACAGGACAGACTCACCATCTTCCTTGCCACATCGCACTCCTAGCCCTGCAGATCCAATCTACTTACTCCAGGGTAACAATAAAATTGTCTTCAACTTTCCTATGCAAAAGCTTCCTCCCCACATCCCACCCTCTTGTCTAGGTCTAAACATAATTTGTCTTGGAATATAATTATCTGTGAATAAGCTTTCCTTTTTCTCTTACCTTGTAAACCCCTCAAGGATGGAACTATTCTAATTCTGCTGTATATGTATCTCACAAAGGAGGTGCTCATTATGTGAAATTTATTTGGGTGACCAGCTTCTAGCTGTGAAATTGTTCTATGTTGTAGGCATTACATCTATAGCTACATCTATATCTACAACTATATCTACATCTATACTGATATCAATATTGATATTGATATACCATGTAATCTTCACAGTCCTACGAGATACATCATCATACATATAAAGGAACTGAGGTTTGGAGAATAAATCAGTTTACAAAGCTCATGAGAGTTAATACTAAACTGTGAATCCAAAATTGTCTGCCTCTAACCTGTGTGTCCACTCCACCAAGCCCTACTCAATTCAACAGCACAATGTCCTTCCCCTTGTTACAAGAGAAAGTGGAAGGTCTAATATAACCTAATTATTATCAGTAATGACCACAGTGCAGTGAAAAGTGAGAATTGCACAATTTTTAGGAAACATTTCTTTTGCCTTTATCAAAATAAATAGTGACCCTGTTGCTGGGGTTTGAATATGAAATATTCCCTTAGGCTCATAAATTAAATGTAGGTTACAAGTGTAGTTTTTATGGAAGGTAATTGGATGATGAATGTTCTAATGTTATCAAATGATTAATCTACTGATGGATTCATAATTTAAAAGCATGATTAGGAGGTGGTGGAAAGTAGGATGTGAGACCTATTTGAAGGGAGTGGTCACTGGGGCATGTCCTTAGGACTATATCTTGTCCTGCCTCTTACTCTCTGGCTTACTGTACTTCCTGACTTCCACGATTTGAAAATCTTTGGTTGTCAGGCCCTCTCTGCCATGACACTGTGCTTCATCATAGACCCAGAGGCAATGGAGACAAGCAGCCATAGATGGAACCGTCCACAACCATAAGCCAAAAGAAATCTTTCCTTCTCGTTACATTATTGACTCAGAAATTAAGTCATAGTGACAAAAAGCTAACACCCCCATTTTTCAAAGCATTAACTCAGGACCCAGGAAGAGGCCAACGAGGTAAGAATACGAAGGTGTCTTTTGCTTTCTTTTTGCAGATTTCCATTTAGGAAATAATGTGATTCTCAAACTCTATGTCATTGTCATTTCCTCACCCCATAGAATTATGAATTTCTTTTTGTGTTTGCATTACTAGGTTTACTGAAAAGCCCAGTGAACAAGACATCCCTGACACTGATTGCTGTGAGCTCCTGCATCCTGGCTATGGTGTGTGGCAGCCAGATGTCCTGTCCACTCACTGTGAAGGTGACTCTGCATGTGCCTGAGCACTTCATTGCAGATGGTAAGAGCCCAGCTGCCAAGCTGCCCCACGACTACTCAAAGCCTTGCAACCCTGGCTAGTCAAATGTTCCTCACATGGCCCAACCTCAAAATTCTGTTACATGCCAGGAAAAAAAGGAGCATCCAAAAAGATTCCCTTGCCATGCTAAACCTTAGATTGTTAGAATTAAAGACTCTTTTTATCCTATGTCTATTCTATAAGGACTGTTGAATCCAGGAAGAATTCAAATGTTGAGGCAGAAAGATTGAGTTAAAAAAAAAGGAAACCTACTAGTTTACTTGTCATGCTTGTGGATCCAAGTTCAAAATGCTGCCCTCCCCTGAGGGTATCTGCTGATTAACAGCATATGACAGATAAAAGTATGGGAGTTTTTGTGGAGTTTCATGAACGTTTTGGAGAATATTCATAGCTCATTCCCTGTAAGCATACTTCACAAGTAACAGACATTCTACCACTTATTCTTTACCCAATTAAATTGAATTAATGAGACACTGTAGTCACTATGGTCATTAGCAAATCCTGGTCCAAGAAGGTGATTAAGATCTCTGATATCTATTGCTAAAGTGCCCTCCAAAAAGTGGTTAGTGTGTTGGTGCCCGTTTCCCTGAACATTTGTCCTTACTTAGTGTTACCATCTTTGAATATACTGAAGTTTAGTATAAATATTATAAAGAATATAATTGTGAGTATGGAACTTTAGGCATTTCTATCTGTTCAGTTTTTTTACATTGTTAAATTTTCAGTTTACTGACAATTTTTAAATGTGTACATCTCAATTACTTTGAAGAAAATATGCCTGTGAAACTACCACCATAAACAATGACATGAACATAAATATCACCTCTGAAAGTTTCCTCTCTTTTTCCATTTGTTATAAAGTAAGAAACATTTAACATAAGACTGCACAGGAATCCATCATGCTCCAACAAAAAGGAAAATTTTAGCTCTTCAGAGTGTTTCATGTCCTCTCCAGTTGATATTCTCCAGAGGTAATTAACTTTCTGACTTAACGCAATGTATTAACATTATCATGTTTTAATAAATCTTCACCTTTGAATGTACATAGGATGTTCTGGAGATCCTCTCCCTCAGTTTGTTACTTTGTCTCAATGTAACTGAATTTTGTTTTCATGTCTTATGTCATGTGATTCAGAATTCACACTGTCCCTCCCATGCATCCTGAGCAGAGCAAAGTGAAATGCGTACCACGTTTCTGAAATGTTCACACTTCTGTCAGTACATCCTCCAACTGCTGCCACTTTGCCGCAGTGAACAATTCCTTACTTATTTTTCACTTGAAGTGAAAATAAACTCAGTACTTCTCATTTTGTGTATATTCAATTGATTTACAATCCTTCATACACATCTTTTTCTTTCATCTCTGTCAAATCACATGTGCACATAGGAAAAGTAAGTGTGTGTGTGTGTGTGTGTGTGTGTGTGTGTGTGTGTGCTGGGAGATGAAGGAAGACACAGCAACATTTCCAGGAGCAAGTAGATAAGTAGGTTCATGGAGCTCAGGGTTGAAAGAACTGCCAGGACCTGAGTGTGGCTGAAAAATGGGAGTAAGTAGGAGTGACCAAGGTGGTTTTGGAAAAGCCAGTAGGGAAATTTTGACCACTGTGGGAAGCGTGTCCCCCACCAATTATCCCTCAGCAGCCACTACTCATTAAATTTTAAAGATATTTAAGTTTTAAGCACTAGTTTGCATACATATAGAAATAGAATTTCTTAGAGACTGACTTACTCAAGGTTTTCGTAGAACACTTTAATAGCTACAAGCACAGGCTTCGGAATGATAGGAGAATTCATGTATTTATTGAGTTGTCTGCCACTTCTGTAGTCAGGTGACTGGTTTAACCTCTCTGAGCCTCAGTCTTTACTTGTACGGAATGTGGATAGCAATAGTACATGTCATGTAGTGGTATTTTAAAAGCTAGAATTCCCATTTCTTTTTCATGTTTCTTGAAATTTCAAGTAGCATGTAGTTAAGAATAGCAAAATCCTAGGGTCATCTAGGAGAAGTGCAGACAGTTTTGATACCTTCTAAAGACAGAGCAAAATGTGGAGAATAAAAAGATGTCCTTTCTCACTCACCTATCGATGCCCTATTCTGACCTCTACCATAGACTTAAAGTCTTCTTTTTTTTTTTTCCCAGTGGTAGTGATGGAATTTGAGCCTTTGCATACGCTCAGCCAGTGAAGGTGAATCTTTTAGAGCTTTCAGTGACACAAGCAGCCTGCTCTGGCATGTGTTCCATAGGTTCACCACCACTGTGCTAGGCTTATGGCATTCCAACTGAGCCTCCTTGCAGCCTTATTGTAGACATAAGCCTTTATAACCGCCTACAGACTATATCTGCCATTACCTCTAGACTGGAGTCTTTGTGAAAATAGGGTGTGAGTCCGGTAAAGATGTGTTCTCTACAGTGACAAGCATAGTACCAGATCCCTGGTGGCTATTGAGTAAATACATATTGAGTAAATTAATGTTGCCTGGACTAAAGCAGAATTGTTAATATGTCTATGGGATTCCTGTACTAGGTTTCTAAGCAACAGGAAAGCTGAAACAATGAAAACAAAGGCAAGAGTTTCATAGAGAAGAAAGAAGTTTTTTAATGTACTTGGGACTTGTTTCAATCAGGTGTGCAAAAGCACAGACAGAAAAAACTGTTGTTAAACACAGAAGTTTTGTATTTAGAGTCCAGAAACCGGTGCACACTGCACCACTGAAAAACAAATCAAGCCACACTAGGAACTATTTAGAAGTAGGAAGCAAGAAGGCATGCACAAGAACCTGTGTTCTGATTATTGCAGAAAGGAACAGGGAGAGAGAGAAAGCATAGCCAGATTTAGCATTGACTAGTTTGAATAATTTTGCAGGACATGGAGTATCAGAATTGCTTCTAGTTCCCAGGCTGATCCTGTGATGATTAAGAAAGGAAAATACTGCCTTCAGAGTTTAACAGCCAGGTAGCAGAGATAGTCTCAATCTGGATTCTAGTTCATTTTCTCATGAAAAGGGTCCTCCTAGGTGAATCTTTTGCTATCTTTTTTATTTAACCGGCTCTGAAAGGGCAGTCTCTCACCAGTCAGGAAGGCCTGGAGGCCAGAGCATCCATAATACAGAAAATAAGACAATACAACAATTTACAAAAGAAAATTGGAAATGACTTAGCGTACCAGTCCTGATGATGTGATGGAGCAAGCATGGTTGTCAGCATTGGGAAGACCTAGCTCACAGTATCTCAGTTGCCAGACATAAAGAATCCACATACCTTACACAGGAGAACATCCTAGCCAGGAAGATATCCTTTTAAATGTGATAAATTTGAGTTTGGATCTCAGTTCTATTGTTTGCTCACCATGAAACACAAGAGAGTCTTATAGCCTCCCAAAGTCTTATTTTTCTTTTCTGTAACATGGAAATTACTTGGGGAATAACGTATATAATATGCCTACTTGAATGTCTAAAAGATTCTGACTGCTCAGTAATTGATGAGTACTATTGCTTTTATCCTTAAAGCCATCCCCTGGGTAAGAAACTTCAGAAACTGGTACATACAGAGGAATCAGATACAGAAAACTAGGTGGGTGATGAACTTTTTTCATCTGGGTGAGTGAAACAAGAAATAAATGCTGTAGCACCCTCCAGATGGGAGTGGAATTAACATGCGAATGTCCTCAGTCTTCTAGCATTGGCAGGAACCCTGAGAGTTAGTTCCAGGCAATCCCACCTCCCCTAGTGTGCTGTCAATGGAGACATTCATAGGTATTTCTTATCTTATACCCCAAACAGTTTTCCAAAGTGCTCTTCATTATCCGTGTTTGGCAAATAAGGGAACTAGGGCTTGAAGGCAAAGGGAATCCTGTCTTCCATAGGGCTAGAGAATGATATAGAAAAGCACAGTCTTTTATACGTTTGACAAGTGGGTTTCTAGCTCAGATTTCTGCATGTAGGAGAGTGTTACATACAGAGAACGGCAGAGCAAGTAATGATGAATCCTTGTCATCTCTTGGCATTCATATTTATTAGTGAATTTTGATCTATCATAAATATGGTAACTAACACAGATGGAGAGTGTAAAATTCAATGACATTTTTCATAGATTTATACACCCAGATCATAACACAGGCCCTGAGACCACTGGCTAGGGTTTTAAAAAATAAAATCAACCCTGTCACGATGACAGCAACTCTTGTCAAACAGAAGGAGCTCTATTTGAGACTAGGTCTCTCAAGGACCATTTCCGTGGCAGCTCTCATCCTTTCTCTCTCCCGCAGGGGCTCAAAGCACTCCTGGCCCTTCATTAGTAGTGAGAGCTCCAAGCCAATCTTACACGTTGATCTGTCCATGGTGCTGAAGCATTAGATGGGGCTGAGTAATGAGTCCCATCTTCAAGAAGAAAATGAATTCTGACCTTGTGTTCCTGTACAGTTATACTTGATGCTTCTTACTGCCTATTATAGGGAAAAGGTCGAAAATATATAGCACTTGTCCAGGGCCCAGCTGGCAAGAGCAGTACATAGTGACATGGTCCCTATTCAAGTCCTGGGCAAATCCCACCCCTTCTTTTTTGCAGCTTCTTCAAGGCCATCTGTGGCTTTGCCCTTCTGAGCACACATTGAAGAGATGGAACACACTTGCATATAAACTTACTAAATTTAGCATTGCTTCTCCAGCTGTGATACATAAATCATCCGAATTTGGCTAACAATCTCTAGAGCTAGTTAATAAGACTCTGAGAGTGGAACTCATGTGTTAATATTCTTTATGAGAATTCTAAGTATTCCCTTGGCAAAATTTTTAGGTATACATCAATATCACTGTAAGTGTTACATTCCTGCCAGATAACATATGTGATCTCCCCTTGAGACCCCTTGAAACTCATGAAGGTGTTTGATGAGGGCATTTGTTTGCTTCTATCTTTGATTTTATTAATGCCCTATGCCCTAATGCTTGGACTTTATTAATGCTCTATGGCCTATGCCTATTCTTGAGAGCATAGTTACAGAAATTTTTCCCATAGCACCGAATACAATATCAATGGTTTACCATAAAGCTTATGGCACATTAGCCCTGATTACAGAGATTTTGAATTCATCAAAATTGCAATGCAGGTAGCAGACTGATGAATGTTTATCGGCTATTATTAAAAACTTTTCCTAGATCAAATGTTATTATGTATATCTCTTGAAGCTCCCAATGGAAGTCAGTATATGCCCATCCAATATAGTTAAGACAACAGAAGAGACCAAAAAACTGTCTAGATTAAATGAGTGACATGATTCAATTTCAATGTAGCCAGGTAACAAACACTACATTTAAGTTTTATGTTTTGTTCTGGAAATAACTGTACATTGGAAATTGTTTTGGGAAGTGGATTTGGCATTGAAGATATGGAAAAAATTATTGTAGATACCATACAACCTTTTAAAGAAAGGATGGAAGAGAATCATTCTAAAGGAAGAGCTGAAGGAACCTAAGCAGGAAGGGAACCTAAAATTATTGAACATATGTGCTATATATCTGGCAGTGTACAAAGTACTTTACATAGATGTCTTATTAGATTTTCATAGCAATACTGTGAGAGAGTAGAATCTTCATTTTGCATATATGAATAGAGCTAAAGTGAAAACGTAATCTACAAAGTGTGAGAAAATATTTACAAAATATACATCTGACAACAGGGTAATTTCCAAAATACATGAGAAATTCAAACAACATAATAGTAGAAAATAAATCAGATTGTTAAAAGGATGCATGACCTAACCAGGCCTTGCTCAGATGTACACACACAAATTACCAACAGGCAAATGAAAATGCTCAACATCACTAACCATCAGTGAAATACAGGGGTGTGCTACAACATGCATGATGAGCTGTAGTGGCTCTCACCTCATTCTAGTTATAATAGTTATTATGAATGTGTGGATGAATGAAAAATAATGAATGAGTGGCACCAAGTACTAGCAAGGATGTAGAAAAAGGAGAACCCTTACATGCTGTTTATAAGAATATAAATCAGTACAGCCATTGTGAAAAACAATAAAGAGACTCCAGAAAATTGAACATAGAACCCTCGTATGATCCAGCATTCCCACTGAGGGATATACAGCCAAAGAAAATGAAGTTAGTGTGTCAAAGAGATATCTGGATGCTCATGTTTATTGTAGTGCTGTTTATACCAGCCAAAAAAAATAGAAACAATGAAATTGACCATCAACTGAAGAATGGATAAAATATGTGTGGTATGTTTGCGTGGCAAAGTGCTATTGAGGATAAAAAGGATGAAATCCTACAAGTTGCAGCAGTATGGATCAAACTGGGCATCATTATGTTAAGTAAAGTAAGTTAAGGACATAATGACAAATACTGCATGATTTCATTCAAATGTAGAATGAAAAAAAGTTGATCTTACAGAAAATAAGAGTGGAATAATGGTCTCCAGGATCCAGGGTGGGAGCAATTTGGAAAATTTGTTCAATGAGCACAAGATATAATTACATAAGAGAATTAAGTTCTGGTATTTTATTATATATGAATACAGATAATGATTTTTTTATATTTCTAAAAAGTTAGAAGAAATTATTTTAAAGGTTTTCACCACAAAAATGGTAAATATTTGGGAAGATAGAAATACACTGTTTGAATATTACACAATGTATATGTATATAAAATACTACACGACACCCTATAAAAATATACAATTTTTATGTGTCAATTAAAAAGTAAATTTTAAAAAGTAGGTCTCAGATGTTCACTGATTTGGTCAGTTAACAAATGGAAGTAAAACAGTGTGAAGGCATAGTAATATATGAATTCAGTCCAACGTCCTAGCACACATTAAGCTTCCAGAGAAATGACCATAATTATCATTTGTTTTGAAAATAGAATGGGCTAGTTCCTGGAGGCCTCAGGAAGCAAAACGAGAGGTGTATGGGTGATGAGAGAAGATGCAGACTGAGACTGGAAATATCTTCCTCTGCTACTGAATGTGTGACTTTGTTCTAGTTACTTAAACTTTCTAATCTTTAGTTTCATTATCTACAATATAGTGATAATAGCATACTTATCTCATAGAATTATTGTGTAGAATAAATGAAATAATGCTCATAAAGCTTTTAGCTCAGTACCTAAGACCCAGTAATGGCTCAATAAATCATACAAATGTTAGTAGTTGTGATAATATTTTCTTAACATTGGAAGGGGGTCATTGCCAGGTAATGAGTTCCCCATCACAGGGGGCCTCCAGAGAATAGATCACTGCATTTTCTATAAAGTTATAGAAGAAAAGAGAATGAGTGCTTTAGCTATTTGATACTTTTATTTGGATACATTGGACCAGTATCTAAATTTTAAAACCATTTTCGCTTTTTAGAACTTTCAGGATATGTTTGTGTATTCTTACTACCTAGTCCCTGATTGTCATCCATTCTTTGCCTACGGTCAAAAGTAGAGGAATCCTTGGACATAAGGGATGTTTATGAATGTCCCCTGAATTCTTTTCTTGGTTAAATTTACACACACAACAACAACAACAACAACAACAACAACGTTTTACATCTACAGTTTTACATTGATGTGATTATTGCAAAAACAATACCTATAAGAGAGTACTTTTTGTAATTTCCTTCTGGTCAATTTAAACTATTAATCTCATCTTCTTTGGTTGAATTGCAATGCCACTGAAGTATTCCCTATTCCTTTGAGTGAGGTTTTGAAATTGAGGATTCTTTCCAAGTCTGAGAAATCATTTATTCTACATGCCCACACATCAGGGTGGCCTATCTCATGACTATGTCATGTGTAGCTGATTTTTTATCATAAGTTTGTTTACAGTGAACCTTGCTTATATTTATCCGCTTCCACCCCTGCTGCATGACTTTCAACCCAGGAGAGTAAGCCAGTGTGTGCCTTTGTTTCTTTGATGATGAGGTTCATACCTGGTTGAAGAGCCAGTTTGCAGTGATTTAAATACATAGGGGGAATATTTTCAGCTCTTAGAAGAGGAAATTACACCCCACTTAAAGTGGCTACATACTATGCTGAAACTTTCAAGCAATTTATTTTTTACAAAGTAGTTCCTTGGGCATTCTGCTTTCTGGAATCATCTCAGATTTTGTTTTAAATGTTCAGTGCTGAGTGCAGAACTTAGAACATCATGGAACATGATGCTAATTGGTAGATGTGCTGTAAAATATGGTCTCTGCCTTTTTTCTTCCTTAATTCCTTTGCACACGTGTGGTGATGTTTGGAAAGGAGATGATCTGGCTTCAGATTTTCTCTTCCCAACACCTTTGCTTATGCATTATTTTCTGCCAGAAGTCCCTTTATCATTTCCATATACCGTGGTCCTAGACCCCTTTACATAGTAACTTAATTTTCTCCAGATAACTTCAGTGCAGTTTCTATAGATAAATAATCTCTCCTTCCTTGAAGGACTATATTTTTACCTTTCTAATGACTTCACAGTCTACCTCCCCTACCTGTGACTGCTATGTATGTGTGATTGTAAAAACTGCCTTGGTCTAAGAACTTATGTCCAGCATTAAATCCACCTTCCCTCTAGGCTTTTCACAACATGTAAAGCAGAGCAACATTTTAAAATGAAAAATCTCAATCAAGTAATTCTTCCTTAAGCCTGTTCAGTGACTTCTTTTGTACTATGTTTAAAACACTAACCTTCTTTGCATGGCCTTTGCATTGGTGTGAGTTTTAGTCATAGCCTCTCTAGTCTCCCTCACATCATTCTTTACACTGTTTGTCTTAAACATTCTCTGCTCCTTTCTGCCTTAGGGTCTCTGAATATGTTCCTCTCTCTGGCTGAAAACTTCTCCCCATTTCCCAGCTTCTCCTGGTTAATCAGTGGTGATTAATGTTCTTGTGTCACTTTCCAACACTTGGTAGATCCTTTACTGATTTGTCACCTTGAACTCCATCTTTTTCTTTTATGGATTTATTTATATTTGTAATTACATACATACCAGTCAATGTTGGTGTCTCCCAATAGGTCAAAAGTTCTATAAGGCTAGAGATCTTATATTTTATAAAATGTATTCAACACCTAAGACAGTGTCTTAAAACCAGAGTTGGTGCCCCCTGTCCTCTGCAGAAAGCATTTGCCAGATGGAAAAAAGGAAGCAGATAGACCTAAATATCTAAAAGGGTAAGGACACAGTGTATGCACGTCTTAACCTTTTGCAATGACCAATGAAAGTGCTGACTTAGTAGATTTATAACAAATTGCACCTGCGAAAGAATTAAGGCAGGAAGGACTGGCAGGTGGAGTCCATTGCCCTGGGAAGATACATCCCAAAGAATGACAGTGAAGGAAATCTGAGGTTTCCTCTTCTGTGATTGGCTTTCCTCCCCTGGCTCGTGCTGCCATCCTCCAAATAAGAAACTCAATGAAATTCACCTTCCTCCTCCCAACACCAAAATGAAACGAGGGCCCAGGCAGAAGGAAAAATATAAATTGGGCTGAGATTCAGAACACTCAGGAGGGAAGTGGCAATGAAATACCAATAAACCATATTAATATGCTGAAACCAGGAAGAACAGGTTGAACTCCAACCCTGACTTAATAACTATACGTGAGCAAGTACAGGAGGAAGGCAAGGCTGGGTTTCAATCAGCATTAAAATGAGGTCTGTAATGAAACTCATGATATAATTATAAACTGTGAAAACATTTTTTTGTCTTTCTTCTTGTATTTAATGGGCAACTTGTTCAGCAATAGCCTAGAGCTGGCATTGGGAGCTGTGGATCCCCCCCTGGAGTAGACTCCATTTTTTCCCCAAAATCTTCATTAGGAAAGTCTCAATCGACAAAGTTGTGGAAAGAAAAAAAAATGCTTCAAGCCATTTCTTCCTTAAATAGTAACTGATCCCCAGGTTAAATGTGACACAGGGCCTGGGGGAGAACAAACCTAGGAAATGCTATCTAAGTGGCTGAGCTTGTTCAAGCTTTTAAAGCTATCACAGTCAGTGGGATTGAGAGTTTTTAATAACACTCTGTGCTAAGATGCTAGCTTGGCTTCCACCCAGAGTGAATTGTTACTCATTTCCCTCCTTAACAAAAGAGATAACTAAATTTGACATCCAAAATTGGGGACTAATTTATGTGTTTTGATAGCAGATTGAGTCCAAAAATATGTTCCCAGGAACTGAGAGCAGAAGGTTTTTGCAAGAGATAGGAAAACTCAGTTTTCTATCATTAACGATTCCATTCCATTTTGTGTGAGCAGAAGGCCACTTTGACTTTTACAGTGGAAGAGATCTCAAGTGGAAGCTTCAACAAGGTACAGCTCAAGGCTATAGAGTTAAATGGCACATTTTTATTGGCTTGATGTTAGCAAAATGGTGAACGGTTGCTGCGGTGGGCCTGTGTGTGTGTGTGTGTGTGTGTGTGTGTGTGTGTGTCTGTGTGTGTGTGTGTGTGTCTGTCTGTGTGTGTCTGTGTGTGTCTGTGTGTCTGTGTGTGTCTGCGTGAGACAGAGAGAGAGAGAGAAAGAGGGAAGGGTGAAGAGGGAAAGAGAAATAAAGATATGTAAAGTACAGGAACGTAATAATTTAATGAATGTAATAATTAGGTGTCATATCCTGAGCAAAAATTAATATCAACAAGAATAGAAATTAGGATAGGGAAATTAGAGGAGTAATTTTTTTTTACTATTTTTATTCTTTTTAAAATAAAAAAAAGAAATACCTTGAAAGTGTGTACAAGCACCCACCCACCCTCAAGATAGTTGTAAACCACATGTACTCCAGACATATACTAACAAAGTAAAAAAAGTTAAAGTGAATTAAAAACAATGCTCCTCCTCCTGCCTCAAAAGAGCATTGGAGGCTTGTGCATTTGAAAGCTCTTTTCCACCTCTGGGAACAGGTATCATTATGAGAATACTGTGCCTTTCTCTGTTTGTTCATAGTTTTGTTATATAAAAAGACAAAGTAAAGACTAGAATACGGCCTTCTCTGATTAATCTAGGCAAGTAAAAGGAGCTGCGTCAGGGAGGTTAGCCTCTCTTGACCAGAGGGAAGGTGCTAGATATTTAAAAATTGGTTCATGACACTGCTTCTGTATATAAAGGCTCTTTGTTCCTTTGCTTCCTCCCCTCTCTCCTCCTCTTTTTCCTCCTCCTCTTCCTATCAACAAATATTTGCATAGAATGAACTGGAGGTTCAAGGGTGTTCCACACTTTGTGGATAACTTGAGTTGGGGATGAGCTGCCCACCCATCTGAAGAGAATCAGAAAGTTGCCAACAGTTTCTAGAATCCCCAAGGCTGAGCAGCTGCAGATCCATCTCTGTGCATGCTCAGATACTATGGAGAGAGATAGAAAAACACACTTCCTGTGTTCCCCTCATTTAGTGCCTGTGGTGCACACCAAGCCACTGCGGCATGGGATGCAGTATGAGATTCATAACCGTGTGGTACTGGGTGCTGTGCAGCCAGAGAAGAGGGACTCAAGCTGGAGTGGAGGAGTAGTGTTCTGGAAAGGGCTTCTTGAGTAGGTGCCTCTTGCACTAGGTCTGAGAGCCACTGATGTCTGCCTAGAGGTGGCAGTGGTTAATGGCAGGCTTCCCAGAGATGGATATGGACAGTCTTGCGCCATCCATATAGATCTGTGGTGCAATAGTAACAGGACTAATAATAAGGAATAGTCATACAACTATTGCTAAGTGCCAGGTCTGTGCTAAGGGCTTCACAAAGTTTTACTGTATTTAATTCTGTTCATTCATGAGATATGTCCAGTTATGGTCCTTGTATTAACTTAAGGAACCCATAAACTTTTAAAGTTCCTATGTGCCAGGTGCAGTGCCACAGACCTGGAATTCCACCACTCTGGGAGGCAGAGGCAGGAAGTTGATGAGTCAGAGCACAGCCTGGGCAACTTAACAACTTAGTAAGATCACATGTCAAAAGAGTTTTAAAGGCATAGGGGTTAAAGATGTAGTTCAGTGGGCTCAATTCCCAGTATCACAAATAAATATACATAAAAATAAAAGGTCAAGTGGTATTACTTTATTCAAATTTTCTACAGGGGCAATCTTATAACTAGCATATATACTTACAAAAGTAATGCTATTTGAAGCTGTTGCATCTGCTTCTTGACAACAAAGGATACAGTCATGCTTGGGTCAGAGTTTTAATATGGCCTTGCATAGCAGAAGGATAATTAGGGAGTACAGAACATGTACTGTCATGGAAGATCTAAATATTGACGTGTATTATTCATCAGTAATAAACCTTGACAAAACCCAGAAATACTTGGTAAAAGTATGTATGTGAAGAATAAAACATATAAGGAATGAAAAATAAATTTCAAGCAGAGGAAGGTTATACAACCACCTAGTGTCACACAGGTAGGACAGGGCCAAGTAGATTTTTTTTTTCAATTTAGCATGCACAAGGTGCAGCAGAAAGAGACTTTTTTTTTTTTTCAGAAAGAGATTTTGATGACTGAAAATCAGGTCTTACTCTGCCATCAATTTGTTGTAACTTTGGGCCAATCTCTACTTCTCCAGGCCTTGCTTTCTCTTCACTGTAAAATATAGTAGGAGAACAAGATGTTACCTATAATTCCTCCCTGCCTGGATATTTTAAGAGTACAAGGGGGAAATACTAGGGTTAAAAATCCTGTGGGATGGTATGCTATGTGCAATCCGCAAGGCATAGAACACAAAGATTGCGTGTTCTTACTTGTGTTTAAAACTAAAAAAAAGTTGATCTTATGAAAGTAGAGAGTAGAAAATTTAGAGTCTCAGAAGAGTTTTGGTAGGATTATAAGGAAGAGTTGTTTACCAAATTTAAAAATAAAGTTACATAGGAGAATTAACTTCTAGTGTTCTATTGTACACTATGGTTACTGTAGTGAAAATTATTTTTTTTGTCATTTTTCAAAAGAGCTAAGAGAGGATTTTGAATGTTCCCAACTCCAAGGTATGATTAATGCTTGAGGTGAAAGAATTGATAATTGCCTTGATTTGATCGTTGCACATTATTTATATGTGTTGAAATGTACACTTTACCCTGTGAATATATATAATTATGATTATCATCTTTGAAAAAGATTCTCCTTCATTTATGTAAGAAGGATGATACCTCCGGACCCTGTAGGCAACTGTTCTATGTTCCCCAGTCTTCTCTCCTCAGACTGTTTTGAACAAATCTGCAACCATGCAGCTCTGGAGCAAGGATGCTGGGAGCAGAGACAGCTGAGCAAACTTTCCCCAGCCCACAAGTTGCCATTTGAAGAGAGCTTGGACGGATCACAGCCAAGCTTCTTCAGGGACTGCAGGCTCCCAAGGCTGTGTGGATGAAAAAGAAAGTGGTGGGAAGCCTGGCTGTGGGGGAAAGATATATCGCAATCCCCAGCTCGCAGCCCCAGATGCTGAGGGACCTTGAACATTTTAGATGCAGGCAAGAGTATGGGAGGTGGGGAACGCATTTTGTTCAGAGGGGAATGAGATGGAAGAATAATTAAAACCCGTGCATCTTTCTCCATTCAGCCCTGGTACCTCATAAAGCCTTGCTATTTTGATTTCCTCCCCAGCCAGCTCCTCTGGATTACTTAAGCCAAATAAATCTGCAGCTGCTCAGCCTTGGGGATTCTAGAAACTGTTGGCAACTTTCTGATTCTCTGCTGATGGGTGGGCATCTCATCCACAACTCGAGTTATCCACACAGTGTGGAACACCCTTGAGCCTCCTGTTCATTCCTTCCTCTGTTTTGATCCTGGTTCCCATTGGAACTTTATCAGCAAGTCCTTACATTCAGAACTGAAACTGACATTTTCTGATCTGCTCAGAGCCAGGACTTACAGTTTTGGGGACAAGCTCAGATGCAGTTAGCATTAAAGGTGTTTGAAATGAGGAAGAGGACGTAAGATTTAGAATCAGAAAATCTCAGGTTCAAATCTCTACTCTCCCACTTTCTAACTATGGGTCTTGGATGAGGGCGTTGCTTCTCTTAGCCACCAAGTCGACTATACCATCTATAAAAGTAATCAGCGCCTACTTCCCAGAGTGGAGGTGAGGATGAAGAGAGTAACATGAACATACCCAAAAATAGAGGATCAGTAAATGCAATTTATGTCCTCAAAGACAGCACAGTTGCTATTTTAAATGATGGGATAATTGTTAGCAAAAGACTCTAATAGATGGCAGATCACAACTTGAAGCCAGAGGGCATGTAGACAAGAGGGAGCAAGGATGCCAGGCAAACCTGGAGATTTTCCCAGTGGGCAGATCAGGCAGAAGCTTCAGGAAAAAATTATTTGGTTCTTTTCCCTTTCAAGGAAACTAGCAGGGATGGAGAAAGAACCTGTACTTCTTTTGGGGGTGGGAAGGATGGGCATAAGAAGGGCAGTTTTCCACAAAAACAAAATACCATGAGCAAAGAGGTGGCAGAAGCAGGTAGACTCCAAGTGGCTGGGCTCTGTAGGATCAGGAGTGGGATCGATGGGAGGACCAGCCAGGAGGACCGGGGAGGGTCCTCTGGGCTGGGATTTCATGCGAGGATAGGTTGAGCATCATGGCACCACTGAAGGACCATAAGCAGAGGCACCAGTGCTGCAGTTATTTGTTTAGAAAAGTTGATGCAATTGGGTAACTCAGGGTTCCAGGCACACAATCATCTAGGTTTAGATGTTAACTCTGTGACTTCATAGCTGTTCAATGTTAACAGTGTTATTTGACTGTTCTGGTGTATTAATCTAGAGAGTTGTGAGAATTTTATGAGATAATATCTATAGTGTATTTGTTATCATGTTTGTCAAACAAGAACATTTGGCAGGATTATATTTTATCACCATGCTCAGTACCAGTCTTCTAAGTTCCTTTCCCTATTAAATGGTCTGAAGGGTCCCTTTTTGCACTTGGCACATTTGCGAATACTTCTTCAGTGTCTAATTTAGTTAAATATGTAAAAACACACTCCCTGAATTTAGTACCTGGTTATGAATATTTTTAACTGTGTCTCCTTGAGCTAGTTATGGAATCCCTGTAAGGCTCTGTTTGTTCATCTGTGAAATGGGGATAATAAACCATATTAATGGGGCAATCCATATCCCTTATCAATGCTACTTGAAGCCTTTTAAGCGCAGAGAAAAGCCTTAACCTATGAAATCTCTGACTTGGCAGCATTTGTGGACTGACCATGATATCAAAGTGAATTCAAGGTCACCAAATTGAGACAAACCATCCTGGAGGGGGCTGCTGTATCTAGTACACATGTCACTGCCTGGACAAAAGCATCAAAGGGAGAATCAAGATGAAGTTTCTGTAGAACCCAAACAAGAAAATTCAGCCATTCATTGCAGTGAGAGGCCCAGGAAGAGGCAAAAGTCACAGATAATGTGACATCCACTTGCTGGGATCTGGGAGGGGCTGGGGAATCCAGACATCAGCATAAGAAGCCCAAGAAAGGAGATGCCAGAATAAATCCTCTCTCTCTCTCTTGCTCTCTCTCTCTGTGTCTGTGTCTGTGTCTGTCTGTCTGTCTCTCTCTCTCCCCGCCCTCTCTGCAAGGATGTGAGGTGTGGTACTGGGGAGACTGAACCCTCGTGCTAAAGTCCATGCCATGACTTCAATTCTTAACTCCAGCTTCTGAAAAATGAAGATGCTCATGCCTCAGAAACCAGGCTGTGATGGTGAGGATTAAGTGGTTGTTAAGGGCAAGGGCCTGGCCTGTGCTAGACATACTTGAGTACTGGGGATTTTTATGATTCTGGTGGTGCACCAGCTTTCTGAGATGAGATCAAGAATCAGAGGCCCACCTCTTGGCTCCATGTGTTTGAGAAACACACAGAAAGACAGAGAAAGAGAGGGAGAGAGAGAAGAGAGGGAGAGAGAGAGAGAGGGAGAGAGAGAGAGAGAGAGAGAGAGAGAGAGAGAGAGAGAGAGAGAGAGAGAGAGAGAGAGAGAAACACACAGTACTGGGACCTGTACAAATCCTGCCTGGATGAAAATGATTAGTAAGAGATGTCACTGTGCTCTGTGAGCAAAATTAATTTGTCAGTCTCCTGAAGGTTTGAGTGATCGGAGGAATAGCTCAGGCAATGTCTTACCATAGTCTTTCAGCCAGGGCAGAGAATGGAGAAGGTGATCAGACTGAGGCACCCATGTTAGTGCTCATGTGACCTGTGCATACAAAGTTTCTAGGGCACCTCTACCTAAAAAGACTCTAATGGAGCATTAATGTGCAGGGCATAGGAGTCCACTCAGAAGCAGAGGCTCAGGGACCAGGCGATGAGAGCTGGTGTCATATTTGAAATATGGAATCAATTAAAATGGCAGTTTCTTCTACCTCAAAAAGGAGAGCGTGGGCACAGGGGTGAGAGCACAGGGAGGGCATGTTGCCAAGTCGCTAGCATGACAATTTTCTGAATTATAGACTATTAGAGCCAGAAACTATTTTTAGCCTTATCTTCCCTCTCTTTTCACCTCAGACATCTCACGCTCCAGCCATATATAAAATATGCCTGTTTCCTGAAGCCCCTAACTCTCTTACTCCTTTGCCAGCACCTTCTCCTTTGCATAAACCCCTAAGCTCTTCTGCTGCAGCGGGCTGCTACCTTCTAACTGCTTCACTCAGGTGTGACCAGCCATATGCAGGAAGCAATCTATGGCTGTAGAGGAGGGCGTCCCTGCTCAGACCTTCTGAAGCTCACTCACTATTATATGTTCACGCCAAGGCTGACGATGCCGTATTGCATGGTGCTGAGTTATCTCCCGACTGAGCTATACACTGTTGTCAGGCAGGAACTCTCTTTCACCTCTGGAACCTTGACCTCTTACCCCAGCATCTGACATAAAATGGAAGCTCATCATATATACATGCATTCTTCATTCAAGATACTAAAAAAAAAAAAAAAGTTCACAAAACATGTCTGAAGCATTGAATATCATTTATTAGGATCATGGTTGCAATTGCCGTTTTATTTTGAAACTTCAAATTACATCACATGATTTGGCAACGAGGTAGACTCTCCAAGGCCAATCTTGAGTCCAGGAAACATAAACCACACTATTTCCAAAGCTCTAGCAGGATCCCCATGGGAGATGGAGATTTTCTTACTGACTCAGCTAGCAAAAGATTCCTGGATAAAATGGATGTTGAGCTGATTGTTAAAGGAGACATGAATCTTAGAGTCTTCCTCTTCCTCAAGAAATAGTTTGAGGAAAACAAATCAGCTTGAGGAAAAGAGACAAACCAGGAGATTGCTTCGTTCAAAAGGGAATTGGCTTCTGCTTCTCTCCTCTCCTCTGCTGGCTTTCTGCATCTGTTACTGTTTGGTCTAGATGTCCCCCCAAAGCATCATGCACTGTTTGATTTGTTTTTTTTAGAGGTAGCTGAATCTAGACTTTCTGACTGATTCATCGTTCAATGCTAGGAGTAAGGGTGCTGGGATTAAGTCCGGGTGACTGCTGGATCATTCCACTGTTTGAATTGGCACTACCCTAATCTCAGCAGTCTGAATAAAATAGAAGGGGCAAAAATAGGCTTGTCTCCCCCTTTCTGCTCTTGTTGCTTTTGATATCTTCCATTGCCATGAACTGCTGCCCCTCTGTCATGTGGTACCCTGCCTTGGACTGTGGCCAATTATAGACTAAAACCTCTACAAACCGTGAGCTGAATGAACCTTTCCTCCGTTAACAATGAGTGTCAGGTATTTTGTCTCAGCAATAAGAGTAACTAAGACAAGCCCTCAGCATTCAGTTCCACCCCTCCCCATCCCCATACCCCAGTTAGGGCCATGGAGCCAGCCAGGATATTTGTCCTACTGGGTGTCTGAAATTAGTGTAAAGATGCCAAATTGGTATCTGGAGCTCTCCAGTCCCGTTTTAAGGTCCCAACCTTCTGCCCTCTCAGGAACAAGTTCACTGTTAGCATACAAACAAACATTAGACAATTCTAACGATAACAAGTAAAAGTCGTTGTGTAACTCTGAAGTGCTGGGAAGCCTGTTGGGTGTTTTACCTTCAGTGTCTTATTTAATCTTCATGAAACTTGTTCACACACTGAACAAATATTTTCCATGTTACTCACATGTCTGTGAGTGGTAGAGATGCCCTGCTTGAAAAGACAGGCTCCTGCCTTCCTGATGCTTCCGTTCTCAGAGGAGACAGATGCCAAAGCAAACTGGTAGAAAACAGAGTAGGGTAACAGCAACATGTGACAGTAGCATGTGGCAGACTTGGGCTCTTCTGTTCAAATACAGTGGTCAGAGAAGTCTTCCCTGAGGTAGTGGCAGGCAAGCAATGTGAAGGGACTGAGAAGAAAGGGTGTCCCAGGCAGAGCCAGCAGCAAATTTAAAGCCACACGAGTGTCTGCAAAGCTGGAGGGAGGTCAGCATGCTTGGGACGTACTAGTACTAGAACTAGAAGTGGGTTGCACAAGGGAGCAGCAGTATTGGCCATCTATTTATGGAACAGGCATCCTTCTGGCCTTGACACAGGCAGGGAAACTGAGGCTAGATGTGCTAGAGCACTGAGAATGTCCAGGGACATTTGCCTTCTGCTCCAGCTTTGTGTGTTACAGTTTTATCATCCGGGCTCCTCCTTATTTCTCCGCACCCTCCTCTTTTATTTTCCACATTTCATCCCTTATATCGTCTGGCTCCCTGATATAATTTTGTTTCTTCTCTTGTTACCTGCATGGTACTCTGAGAGCCAAGGTAGACTGACCTCAGGGACCCGCTCCTGGACATCGTCTCAGAAGGAGCCCACTGTGTGCTGCCGCCTCAGTCCTGCCAGAGCTCACTTACCCCATCCTGGGGCATCAGTGCTAGATGCCAGTGGGCC
This sequence comes from Dinomys branickii, assembly GCA_004027595.1. Lineage (NCBI taxonomy): Eukaryota > Metazoa > Chordata > Mammalia > Rodentia > Dinomyidae > Dinomys > Dinomys branickii. The sequence goes on from PVLD010014970.1 coordinate 45,445, forward strand.
TCCTTAGTTTCCATTATTTGAGAAGAATCAGTTATAGTAATCAACCTGTGTATTTGAGATTTCCCATACAGCTAAGTTGGTAAGGTGAATTTTCAAGCAGTAGAGGGCAAATATTTTCAAAGAAATTTGTGCCCACCTTCCCACTTAAGTCTGTTTTTCGAAATCACCGTCCTTCTGTGCATGCCATCGACAATGCTATTGGCAAATCTCAGGGCACTTTCCCTTAATGGAAACGAGAATGTCCAAGGGAAATACTCCAACAACTAATGGTCCCTTCAGCCCTGGGATACTATTTGCGATTATTTCTCAGAGGTGTTCTTTAATTGTTTCATCTAAAAGGTATGCATCTTTTTTCTTCCGACTGTCTCCTCTTAGAGGCTTGTGAATTGGATCTAGCTATTAGTAGCATTTACTAATTTCCTCTGAGTCTTGCTGGCTGAAGTGCCAGGCTTGGAACAACTTTTAATTTTGTTTTTAATTAAATTTCAGTTGTTTCAAATCACTCACTTTTAATGCCACTTCTTTGGAGTCCTCAGAGGCGACAGGAGCTGTGGGTTCATGTTTATGCTCATACACAATCTGATGTGTATATATCCACGGCAGGGCTAAAGACTGACTCCTGGCTGAAGTCCAGAGCAGGAGCAGGCAATTAAGAAAGCAGAAATGAGTCACAAAATGGGCTTTTGTTTGTGCTTCCTTATTCAAATCTAGTATGTTGTTTAAGCCAGAATTTTGCTTATTCTGTTTGTTTTTGCCAAACTGTATTTGAATAAACAACATTCTCTTTTATTTCACAATAGGGTTATCAAATATATATATATATATATATATATATATATATATATATATATAGTAATAGTGTAAGACTACTAACATTTTAAGCATTTGTAAAACACTGGTAGTGTTTTAAGAACTTTACATATATTACCTCATTTACATTAAAAGTGAATAATTTGAAACAATGAAAATTCAATTTACATATATTACCTCCTACATTCCTATGATATCATTATCACATTTTTCTAGCTAAGGAACCAAAGCCTTTTTAAGTGGTTTGTTATGACTTGGTTACTTAGTGGCAGGGCCAGCACTTGTTGTCAGTAAACACTGCACTCCTCTCTCTCTCATAATAGAACTCTATCATGTAACTGAATTTAACAGCCAAAAAATATAGCAAATGACTGGCTTTTTTTGCAAAGCTGAAATTGTGTGAGTTTTGTGTGGTCTTTTATGTGCTTCCGCTAATGCCCATTGCTGTGGTGTACACTGTGAATATATACCATGGGACTTGGTTAGGATTCACAACATTATAATTTTGTCATCCAAACTTACTCTTTCAGATAGTTAGCACCCCAGAAAGGACAATTCAGTTTAAAAACAAAAGGAAAAAAATATATATATATATATATATATATATATATATATATATATATATGCTAAAGGTCCTGGGCAACCCCATATTTAGCTAACACTATTGCTAGACTGTTAGCACCAACTGAAAACAGAACCAGAACTATTTTCTTAGAAACTTCATATACCCTGTTCTCTCTGCTCAGGACATCACTTCACTAATGCGATCACCCTCCCTTCTGCACACACATACATGCACACTCCTTGCTGAGCACTCCACAGCAGCTCATTTCTTTCTTCATCCAAGTGTTGCTGGGTGAGCCTGTTTAATGTTCATCTCCTGTCCAACACTATACACTGTCTATAGCCAAGCACCATGTCATTGTTTTCCTTAGTGAAAGCCTCATGCTTATAATTGGGCCTGGCATGTAAGTGGTGCTCAGTAAACATGTGCTGACTATATGAGCAAATTGTTTCAGAAGTTAAACACATTGCCAGGCTGCTGGAAAGTAAAGAGAGTGGGTAAAGCATAGTACCTGGAATGTGGACTCCTGGATTCTAATTCCAAGATGTGTGGAACTTGGGTAACACACTACTTACTGTCCTCCACTTATTTTTCTATGACCTGGAACTCACAACGACTCTCTTGGGCATACATGCAGATTATATTAGAATTGAAAATCAACACTGCTCAAAAATACTTTCCACTCACTACCTTACTTTTTCTTGACAATGCTGGTGATAGCTATCGCTATTTTCCTCATCTTTATCCTTAATGCAGACACTGAATCCCAGAAAGGACAGTAAGTCTGTCTATGGCCACGTAGCAATGAAAGAGTCCTGACTCCATAACCTCCAATATCTCATTTTTAAGGACCAAGTGTGATACTGGATATAAAGTCGATATTCAGTATCTTAAGTGATAAACAAAAGCGTCCTATTATTGACTCCCATTAGTGAGTATCAGGGAAGATCCGAAACACCACTGGAGAGTGTAGGGTTGGAACCATGTGGCTTATTTCTTTCATTTCCACTTGATAACATCCAAAGCAGTGTTCTTCACATAGTGGGCTGAAAGCACCATTTGTCACTCCATCCATTCATGGAAACATTTTACTGATTTCCTGCCAAGTGCCAAACACTGTGCTAAGAGATGCCAACTCAGAGATGAGTTAGATGTGGATTCTCCTTTGGACAGCTCACTTCTTTCTGATAGGGTGAGCTACCAACGTGCAGCAAATGTTGCCACATGTTGCATTCTTACTAAATGTGTGCTGAAGTCACATGCTTCAGGAGGGACACTGATAGAAAGAGAGCAGTGCATGTATGAGACTATCAGGTCGGGAAGGACTGGTCACTTCCGGGGGAAAGAGCTTGTCTTAGGCTGGACCTGTGATGGTGAGCATGGTAAGGAGGACACCATGCAGAGGCAGACAGGTAATGCTTTGAGGAACAGGCCTCGGAGGGAGGAAATGGTAACATTTAGTCACCAGCTCCCTATCTCAGTCTAAGACCTGTCTCTATTGGGGACGGTACTGATGGCAACTAGTGAATGGTGAAGAAGGAAAGGATGAGCCCTTGGTGGTCACACACCATGGGTGTGAATCATCACTACAACTTTATACATATTCTACCCTTTATTTCCTTTTGAATTTTCTCAATATGGTGCTATGGTAGTAGCAGTAGTACCATCATTGGTATGAGCGCAGAACTATAAGATAAATATTAGTAGGAGATAAACATTCTACACACCCTGTTGCCCGTTTCCAGTCCTTGTCTGCCGTGTTGATGTTTGTTTTGGAGTCCAGTCTTCCAGAAATTTGCCACATGCACAGACACACACACCATGCCCAAATTGCTATTTTTAATGTGGGTTTACTTCAAATATGAGGTAAGATGCTGTCTATTCTTGGACAGTCTCCATTGATCCTGAATCATGCTCAGCCCTGTGTATCATTAGATAAAGAAGTGCATGGTAGGTATTATTATCCAGTAATAAGAAGAGTGGGGTGCTAAGGCTCACAAAGCCACAAGTCCATAAGGTGGTGGATAACAAGGTTGGGATTTCTGTAGTTACTGATTCTGAAGCCTGGCTCCCAAACCCTCTGGGGAGGGAATGGAAGAGTTCACTCTCCATGTGTCACAAGCTAGAAATGTAGCCCACAGCCACCCATGCCCCAGGTTGTGCCCCAGCGCCTTCAGTGGGTCCTCACATAAAAAGCGTACCCTTTCTCTACCTACCTTCCTAGAATTCTCAGTAAGGCTGGGAAGGTTAAGGGCTGACTGCCGAGAAGGCTGCAGTGTATCTAAGCTGAAGATCTCTTCTCTTATTTTCCCCAGGTAGTGATATTATATAGTTAGGCAGATGTTGTCACCTTCGCCAGACAATGAAATCTGTTCCATCAACCTGAATGTGAGAACCTCTGATTTTTGGAAGCTGTATCCCATATAGTCGGTTGTAGCATCATAAAACAATTATATTTAGCTTCAGCATTAATTTGAAGTATTGTCCAGTTTCCAGAAAATATCTCCTAGAAATGTCAGAGGATGTATTACATGTCTTTGGAAATAATAAGTATTAAACCACAATATTTTATCACCCTCTCTGCCTCTCTCTGTCTCTCTCTGTCTCTCTGTCTTATTTATGCTTGAGCCACCACCAAGAATAGCTCAGTAGTTAGAGAGAAATAAGCAGAGGTAAATGTTTATAGAAGCCAAAAAAAAAAAAAAAAAAAAACTCACAACAATAAAAAAAATTCCTAGTAGTGTAGACAGGTAGTCCATGAAATGAGAATAATGGGAGGTAGCCTGCTGTCACCAAGCTCTGGACGCAGAGGCAGACGGAGTGAGTTCTGACCATCAATCATCAAACCCCTCTGTGTACTTCAGGACCTATGCCTTTAATCTCCCCCAGTATCAGTTCTTGTCTGCAAGATGAGAATAAAAGTAATATCTGCCTTCTGATAGTATTTTCTAAAGTTATTTGGATTATTAGTAGCAGCAGCATTAGTAAAAATTTCCATTTGCTAAGTGCCTTTGAGGAGTCAGCCACACGCAGTCACACTTAATATTCATGCAGATGCTACAAGGCAAGCACAGTCCCTCTCTTTTAGATGAGGAAGGTGAGAAAACAAATATTGAGCTTTTCCAGGGTCATCTGAACGGTGAGTTTCAGGGCAGCTTTTAGATTCAGGCTTATCATCCTCAAGGTCTATGCTTTTCCAATTTCTTTTATATGAAAACCTAAACTAAATAGAGAGAAAAACAGAAGGTTATAGGAAACAGGAAGATAGACCTTTACCAAAAGGAAGGAGACCAAGAGATGGTAAGAGGAGAGAGGAAGAGTGTATTAGAAAGACTTAAAGTGTGTTATGGGGATGTAACAATTCCACATTAGGACTGTGTGCTACAAATATATACTAATAGAAATAAGATATAAAAGGAAGAGAGTAGAAGACAAGAGAGCTGGAGGAAAAGCAAAGCACAGACTCACACACACACACACACACACACACTCACACACACACACACACACACACACACACACACACACAC
>PVLD010014971.1:0-19415 GCA_004027595.1 Dinomys branickii
TACAAAGTGAGCTCAAGGCCAGCCTGAACTGCATAGGGAGACCCTGCCTCAAAAAGACAGACAGACAGACAGACAGACAGACAGACAGAAAGAAAGAAAGAAAGAAAGAAAGAAAGAAAGAAAGAAGGAAAAGAGAGGGAGGGAGGAAAGGAAGGAAGGTAGGTACTAGGAATTTAACCCAGGGCCTTCACACCAAGCTACATCTCCTTCCTTTTTCTTGAAACCAGGTCTCACTAATCTGCTAAATTTTTTTTTTTTTTAATACCGGCAATCAAACTCAGGATCTTGCATTTGTCAAGCAGGTACTGTGCCACTGAGCTATATTCTTGGCCCCTCTGCTAAATTCTTCAGAATGTCCTTGAATTTACAATCCTCTTGCCTCTGCCTCCCAAAAGGCAGAGATTACAGGCATGCACCACCATACTTAGCTGACATTCTACATCTCAATAAGATACAAGTGTACTCATGAAGATATCAAGTTGTATACCTAAGATCTATATGATTTATTATGGCAAGGTTTTTTTTTTATTTAAAAAAATAAAAGAACGAAAACATATTAACAAACAGACATCCATTTATAAAATGGCACAAGAACAATACAAGCACCGCGGCTGCTCCGCAGTGGGCCCCGCGGCTGCGCCACTGTGGGCCCCGCTGCTGCTCCGCTGAGGGCCCCGCTCAGGGCACCTCATGGACTGGACCCGCCCCCACCCATAGCAGGAGCCGGGCGGTCCGCTGTGAGCATATGTGCTTTCCCACCTCCAACCATGTTAGCTTGTATACACCCCTGTATGTTTAATATAGTCTGACGCAGCTGTATCTCTTCCCAAGGCGAGAGTCCAAGGATATAGATAAACCCAGGAGTACAGTTATTATCACAGGGAAGATGACTGATTGAGTGGTAGGGCAACGGAGATGAGGGAGGAGAAAAACTGAATGATCAAATGGGCCATCATCTGTGTAACTGAGTAACAAAGGTGAAGGTAACATTATGTAGCACAGCATCCAGAGCTAATTCCCTTCTACGTTCTCTATAATTTGTATTTCCTCAATCGTTTTTGTATTAACAGAAGTGAAGATAACTTCATATTATACAGCATCCAGTGCAAATTCCTTACTATCTTCTCTATAATTTGGTATTTCCTTTAATGTTTTTGTGTTAACTAATGTGAAGATAACTATGTAATACAACATCCAGTGCTAATTCCCTACTATATTCTGTATAATTTTGTATTTTCTGTATTGTTTATGGCTTTTCTGGTTCGTATGTCTCCATTCTTTTGTCTTTAAAATAAAATTAAAAAAAAAAAAGAACAATACAAGCAATACTGAATTACAGACAAGGTGACAGGAAATTAACAACAGTTGCTGTATTATATATTAATAACTTCAAAGCAGTTACTCTTGAAAACAAATACAGACATGAAAGACTGATCAAATAATGAATCCTTAACTGTTCCTTTCATTAAAGTGATATAAGTCAGTAGTAGAACTACATTAGTTATCCTGTGTATACACATATACATAGTTTTTCCCTTCTTTCTTTTATCTTTTTCCCTCATCCCAGTTGCTCTGTACTTTTGAGCAGTTTCCTTTCGATTCAGAATGACTATCATACCTCCTAATTTTTATTCACTCTTTCAGGTTCTTACACTAGTGAGACAATACGTTTCTTACACATGCAGGACTGATTTATTTCACTTATGAGTATGGTCTCTAGTTGTGATCATTTACCTACAAAAGCTTCAAGTTTTCTTTATAACTGAGTAATATTCCATTATATAAAAATACCACAATATTTTTATCCATTCCTCAGTGGATAGACATTTGGGTTGCTTCCACGACTTAGCAATTACAAATTGTGCTGCTATATACATGGGTGTACATGTATCACTGATACGACGTTTTCCGATCTTCTGGGAAAATACCCAGAAGGAGAATAGCTAGGTTGAATGGGACCTCTAAGACCTATATGACTTACTAAAAATATTTTTCAAAAGAAAAAAATGACCAGTGTTAGAAAGCCTTCATAATTATGCCCCTTAAAATAAAAAACACACATAACTTCAAAACACAGAAAAAAAAACTGAAGAGCAAACTCGAAGGGATTTCCACAGGAGAATCTGAGTGTCACAAAGAACACAGGTAACATGCCTCACAGGGCAGGATCTGAAGCCCTATAGAAAGCAGTGCAATCCACGACAGTCCATCTGATGACCTAGACCTACCTAAGGAGCCAACAGGCAGGCCATACACACAGCGCAGGTAGCGAAAGGGGCACTCTATGATGCAGATTGGACAACACTGAGAAAGAGCTCATTTTCATGCTCAGAGCAGTCGGCAACATGAAACTTATCAATTATTTTATTTCCAGAATTTTCTGTTTAATAGTTTCAGGTCACTGCTAACTGTGAGTAACTGAAAGCCAGAAAAGTGGTACCATGAATGGGGACGGGGGAGGACACCTGCAAAAGCAACAACATATTTAAAGCCATGAATTGTAGCTGGCCATGGTTGTAGGTACTGATAGTCCCAATTACTCAGGAGGCTGAGGCAAAAGAATTGCTTAAAGCCAGGATTTGGGGGCCAGTGTGGGCAACATAGCAAGACCATGAGACTTTACAAATAATAACAAAGTAGCTGGGCATGGTGGCATATGCCTGTGATCCCAACTCTTGGGAGGCTGAGGCAGAAGGATGGGTAACAAATTATACGGTAGCCTGGGCTTCATAGTGAATTCAAGGCCAGCCTGATCTACACAGAAAACAGAAAACAAAAATGAGAAATTATTAAATAATAAAGACTAATGTTGCATCCCTATAATCCCAGCTACTTAAGCAGCTAAGGCAAGAGGGTAGCAAAGTTGAGGTCAGCCTGGGCAATGCAGCAAGACCCTGCCTCAAAATCAGGGGAAAGGACTAGGAATGGAGCTCCTCGGTGGAGCCCTTGCCCAGCATGCACAAGCTTCCATCCCCAGCACATCAAAACAATAGAAAGGCATTAGCTGGGCATGATGGGCGTGCCTAGGATCCCAGCACTGGGGAGGCTGAGGCAGGACAGTCACTGGGAGTCTGAGGCCAGCCTAGGCTATCCAACAAGACCCTATCTCAAAAAAAAGAAAGAGAAAACAAACAAATGACAATGCTCAGACCTCCCACATCCTTACTCTCGTCAACCATGTACATGTGTGTCCACATACACACAGGTCTGAAGTACGCTGACATGACAACTGGGAAAATCTGAACTCTCAACTCTAAAGATACTAAGAGGCCAGGCATGGTGGCGCACACCTGTAATCCCAGCACTCAGGAGGCTGAGGCGGGAGGATCGTTTCAAGTTCGAGACCAGCCTGGGCTAAAAAGTGAGCTCAAGGCCAGCCTGAACTACATAGTGAGACCCTGTCTCAAAAAGACCAAGAAAAAAAAAAAAAAAAAAGATACTAAGATATGACTGTTAAAGAGTAATTACTTCAGATGTGGCATGCTATTTTGATTATCTGTAAAATGTGCCTCTACTCTTTTTAGAGGAACATGCTCAAATACTGTGGAATTTGCTCTGTAAAGACCACTTTACAAAGTGGGTGAGGCTGGGCTGTATTGCCCTATATATTTAGAAATTAGCATTAAAAACAAACTACAGCCAAGAACGGTAGCACAAACCTCTAGTCCCAGCACTCTGAAAGGCTGAGGGAAGGGCTGGGGATATAGCTCAGTGGAATAAGTGCTTGCCTAGCAAGCGCAGGGTCCTGAGTTCGATCCCCAGTACCGCAAAAAAAAAAAAAAAAAAAAAAAGAAGGCTGAGGGAAGAAGAGATCACAAGTTTCAGCCCAGCCTAGTGAGACTCTGTTTCAAAATAAAAAATACAAAAGGGTTGAAGATGTGGCTTAGTGCAAAGAGCCTGGGTTCACTCCCTAAAACCAACAAAACAACAACAATAAAAAGCAAACTTTAAGGGATGTACCTGTGGGGCACTGACAAGTGGTGGGCACCTTGTAACGCCCAGCTGAACCGAAGTATCATGGTGCTGGGTGTGGTGGGCCCACCTGAGGATTGCTGCCAACAAAATAAAAAAGAGAACTGCAGGAAAAAAACCGGGGGCTGTCGGTTCTCCTGGAGGACCTGTCGTGCTGGCTTTCCTGGTGACCTCAGCTGTTCTCACTGTCGGAGGGGCTCGGGACCTCACTGTCACTAAGGGCAGCTGTGTACTTTTCAGGGGAGCTCTGGTCCTTATTTTCAGCATCCCTTCCTGGTTCCAGTGCAGACCCTTTATCCCACCTGCAGACTGTTTTAGCTTCCCATGCTGACCTTTGGACCTTCCCAGTGCAGATCCTTGAAACAGGCCTGCAACAGACTTTGTCACGGGCTCTTGACCTCCAGCTGGACTTGTCGGGGGCATTATTATGGGCTCTAGGTCTTCAGCTGGACTCATGCAGGACATTGCTGTGGGACCGGGCCCTCAGCTGGATTCTTTGGGTCTTTTAGTGTATGGACAGATTTTTTGCACTCTTTTGAATTTGACTCTTTGGGTGACTATTATAAAATAATCCTATAAATTATGTGTCTTCCTACATTAAATTGTTCCCCAGCAAACCCTGACTACAACAGTACCTCAGTGGTGAATCACTTATGTAACAAGCACAAAGTACTGGGTTCAATCCCCAGCAAAGAAAGAAAGAAAGCCAGGCATGGTGACGCACACCTATAATGCCAGCACCTGGAAGGCTGAGGCAGGAGGAGTGCTGCAAGTTCCAGGCCGGCCTGGGCTACACATTGAGTTCAAGGCCCACCCAAAAACATAGACCCTGTCTCACAAAGGAGAGTAGAACAAGGAAGGAGGGAAGGAAGGTATGAAGGGAGGAAAAAAATGAAAGAGGGCAAGAGGAAGAGGCAGCAGCAGTAGCAACACCTATAGGCATATACCTATAATCCCAGCTACTAAGGAGACTAAGGCAGGAGGATCACCATGAGTCAGAGCACAGCCTGGGCTACAAAGTAAATTGAAGGCCAGCCTAAAAATGCTTCTCAAGGCAGACTCAGAGGATCTCATATCTTATAAACTCATGGGTCAATCTTGCTGAAAACAGACCTATGATTTAATGTTGTAGAAAGTACAAACTCACAAACCTTCTTATGAAATTACCTCCCTTAGGTCCAAGAGAGTTCAGCAAAGCCAGATGCAGCCCTGCCAAGTGCATGTGAGGCTGTTCACTGGCAGCAGCAACTGCCTCCCTGTGTCTAGGAGACAGGGCTTCACTCCTCCAAGCACAGCACCTTTGAAAACCCAGCAAGAAGCCAGGGATGGTGGCACACACCTGTAATGCTAGCACTCAGGAGACTCAGGTTGGAAGATTGCCGAGAGTTCTACAGCAGTCTGGGCTACCCACTGAGTAGCCAAGTAGCTCTGAGTTCAAAGCCAGCTGAATTATACAGCAAAACCCTGTCTCAAAAAAAAAAAAAACAAAAACCCAGCAGGAGAGGTGACTCTGCAGGTGCCCCTTTCCTCCTCTGATGACCAAGTCAGACCAGACAGCTACACAGCACACACACACCAGCCCCTATGTACACAACACTGCATTGACCAGATCTGGCCAACAGGAAGCAACAGACACCTGAGACAGGCAGGCCTGAGATGCGGAGACATAAACAAACCCCAAGGACCCATCCTCAGGAGAATTTTGTGGGTTGCCACGGTCTGGGGCACCATGGGACTTTGCCTCCATGATGAAACCCAGCTGCTACTCCAATATCACCTACCACAGAAGACAACACAAGGAGCATACCACCTTCACGCATCTTCCATTCATTCCCCACATACCCTAGGCTTCTTTTTTTTTTGCAGTACTGGGGATCGAACTCGGGACCCTGCGCTTGCTGGGCAGGCACTTATTCCACTGAGCTATATCCCCAGCCCCTACCCTAGGCTTCTTGACAGGGAGCTCAGCAGCAGGTGCAAGAATTTCTGACCCTCCAGATCTAGTGAAACCTGAACTACATCTGCCTCTGCAAAGACAGACCAGAGAGTCCCAGCACATCTTGGGGCTAGGGATATAGCTCAGCAGCACAGCGCCTGCCTGGCAAGCATGAGGTTGCAAGTTCAATTCCCAGTACCAAAAGAAAAAAAAAAACACAGCTCATTTCAAATGAAAGTACACCATGCTTTCCTGTAACCACCTGCTCTCCTGCTAAGGAAAACAGCCCTTGGCCTGGAGTGAGTACTTGGCTAAGGAAAGTGAACTACAAAGTAACTTGCCCCCTACCACCAACTAAGCACTAGCTGACAGACCCAGCCTCAAGGGCAGCTGCGTTCAGCAAGGCCCCTCTTAGGTAGAAATGATGCAGAGAAGATGGGAGAGCCACAAAAGCAGGTAGCTGCCCGAGCCACAGGCGGATACCTCCACAGCTAGAGCTGCTCAACTCCCACTTCCCCTGGCCTGTGCTTTTGGCTCTAGGGAGTACCTTACTTAAAACCAAGAGACTGAGAAGAAAAAAACACTTACGTCTACACAGCTCTGCACGCACACTGGCACCAACGGCCCTGATCTGGGGTTTGGTTATCACTGGTCATTCACTGGGTCAACTGAAAGACAGCCAGGAGCAACCTAGAGAGTCATGTGGGACACGGCCTTCCATCACCTTTCAGTCAGCATGGTGACCTGGCAAACTTTTATAGGATGCCTTCTGAGCATAGGAGGGCTGGCTGAGGGAATGCCTCCAAACCACAGCCTTGACCTTGCAAGATGCGGGACACACTGTGTGCACACACCAATCCACACAGAGTGGCCTGCCCAAGCCCACATGCCATTTCCACCCCTGTGAATCCTAAAGTTGGGAGGCCTAACCCAAAGCAAGATGTGGCCGGGTGTGGTGGTGCACGCCTGTAATTCCAGCACTCAGGAGGCTGAGGTAGGAGAATCACCACAAGTTTGAGGCCAGCCTAGGCTATGTAGTGAGTTCAAGGCCAGCAGGAACTACATAGTGAGACTTTGTCTCAAAAAAAGTCAAAAAAAAAAAAAAAAAAAAAAGGAAGGAAGGGAGGGAGGGACGGAGGAAGAAAGAAGCAAAGAAACACAGGCCAAAGTAAGATGTGTCAACCAGAGCTTGTGGTCATGGCCCCACTCTATGACAACTGAGGTGGTCACTGTCCCTCTGGCCTCCTTGTCTCCACCCTGACTAGGGACCACCCCTGACTCCAGAGATAATACCAAGTTGCTAGCATACACAGGAGAAACGATGTCTAGAGCTAGATGGTTGTCCTGATTTAGTATTTCTATGCCCAGTATAAAAGTTAGTGGACCCAAAAAAGGCAAAACCACCACAGATTATAACTCTGGAGTTAATAGTCTGAGTGACTCATCCAGGTAGTGTGGACCAGGTAAGGTTGACAGTGGAGGGCACAGCAATGGGATAGTCCCACCCCAAGAGGATCACAGGTTGAAGGCCAGCCTAGGCAATTTAGCAAAATTCTGTCTCAAATAGAAATAGCTGGGTTAGTTCAGCAATGAACTGCTTGCCTACCAGGCATGTGGCCCTGGGTACACAGGTCCACATTTATTTACTTTCCTAGTATTGAAAAATCAGTAAGAAAGACAGTCCTATCTCTAGTACGTAGCACAAAAATGGGGCACAGAACTACGTACCTCTCTTCACATACTCCCCATGCAGTGGGATTGGGGGAGTGTTGTCTATATACTAACTACTTCTCTCCACTACTGTGTACACTGGTAGAGATAAATTTCATCATTAAGTCTCTAATGTACAGGAACTCTCAGTGGGACTGAATTTGTGAAGTCATTAACTTCACCCGGAGGGTCCAGTGACCCCCAGGGCCCTGTGTCCCCATCCTCTAGGTCATCAGTGCTTTGGCAATAGCCCATAAGAGCAATTCTAAATCCAAACTGACCAACTCGGTACTGATCAGCTCAGAAGTAAAAGATCGTGCAAAGATCACAGATGAGTGACTGTTGCAGCAACAGCAGCAGCAGCATAGGAAGCACTACAGCTCAGACACACACATAAAAGCATGCACCCCAAAGGGGGTCAGACATGGGAAAAGAGGAGAATGTTCTGAACACAAACACTGCTATGCAGAAGATGTGACCACACAGATGATGGGCTCTCCTGTGGCTCTGGACTCTGTGAGCTCACCCCACAGTTCACTCAGGGCTGTGCCATCCCTGTACTCCCAGAGGGACACATTGGTCATGGCCACCAGAAGCCGCCATACTTAAGGGATCACAATATATGATTCTAGTGTAAAAATAACTCCACGTTCATGTATCTGTGCTACTCAGCAGAGTGATATAGTACGCCACACACATTGTTAGCACATCATCTTAGGGAGAGTGAATAGGAAACAAATGAAGGCCCGGCCCCTCCACAGCACTCTGCTCACTGGATACTCCCTCTCACCAGCAGGCTCACAGACCACTCTACCTCCCCAATCCTGGAAAAACTATCTTCCCTTTACAGATGAAGATGATGAAGCTCAGAGGTCAAACATATACCAAAGGTCACTCAGCCTTCTCTGGCATCAGACCAGCACCCAAGACTTTTGTTCTCTAAACAAAGTACTGGGACATCAGTTCTGACTATGACTTTGACTTCACGGAGACATGGCTTCCTAGGATCTTTTTTTTTTTTTGCGGTACTGGGGATCGAACTCAGGACCCTGTGCTTGCTAGGCAAGTGCTTATTCCACTGAGCTATATCCCCAGCCCCTTCCTAGGATCTTCACAGCTGGCAAGTAGGTAATCCTGAGACAGTGGTAGAGATAGTTGTCACCTCAATTTCAAAGCCAGCCTCTTCCAGCAATGCCCGTCTTTCAAGGGCACATAATAATTCAGTAAAGCAGCTCCAGGTTCTGCTCAGGCATCCAAGAAAAAGAATACTGCTTCTAGAAACTCTCCAAGGAAGGTAAAGACAGGACTAGGTTAGGGAGCAGCAGCCAGGCTGCTGACTGGAAGTTCCTTCACTTTAGCACAGTATCTCTGCCTGAGAGGTCCCTGACCACAAGGCCCAGGAGGGCACCAGAAAAGATAATCACTCAACCATCCTCTGCAGGGCTTCATCTCCACAAACACATCCCCCTCCCTAAAGCCTAAGCCAACTGGAAAAACCCAAACAATGTGATGGTGAACTGGGAAGATATTGGTCACAGATATTCACAACCATTTATCAGACTGTGGCAGAGAACATTCAGCCAGGGATACAGCTCAACAGCACAGTGCCTGCCTGGCAAGCACAAAGTCCTGAATTCAGATTCCCAGTACCAAATGAATAAATAAATAAATAATCCCAACTATCCAGAGCTTAATGTGTTTTTCATCAGAGAATTATTTTCCCAGCTTATAAAAATAAGAGGCTGATTTCTACAAATTAAAACAGGTGTTGTCTACTCTTAGCCATGATACTCTTGGCCATAACTTCCTGATTCTTGCTTATTATGAGACTGAATGAGCATTCAATGGGTCACTGGGCTACACACAAGAAAGCAAACCTGACAGAGGGAAAACATGCTGGAATGCATGTGGTCTCACACCCAGGGAGAACCACAGAATATGTCTGCTGTACGTGGCAGACTTTCCCTGGCCACTCACAATCACTGACAGGAAATGAGTAGAAGCTAGATTCGCTCAAGGGCATTTAAAAAGCCCTTCAGCATACCAGCCTAAGGTGACATATTCTGATTTTCTGCTCACACAGACATCTGAAAAAGAAGAGCTAGAAACCTCTCGCTCAAGATTCCTTGCTTCCACAAGCAGACCTAATGTACTCAGGCTGGACTCGGGCCTACAAGCCACCTGTACAGGTCTACAGCAGATTTGGTCTCTGATTTGCATCTGTTCTGAAACAAAGCTCAAAAGCAGCATCCGTGACAAGATCTGAGTGATGGGAAAGAGTTTCTTCTATGAATTGTACACTAAGAAAAAACAAAAAAAACACAGAACTGTCTACAAAAGCTCTCTCATGGCTGACTCACAGTTGATGATCAAGGGCTAATGCAGGAGAGGAGACGTGCAGTCCAGTCACCACAGCAAGGCATGCACTCACCTCATGTACACAGCTGCTCAGACTATGCCAAGCGGTATGCTACCCTGCAGGCAGCTCTCATATCATATCCAAGGATCCAGCCTAGCACACTCCTTTCCACAGGCATCCAGTCTGGCCTCCAGAGCCCAGACACAGGTCTGGAGCCTGCACTGTACTGGAGGCAGGAGCAGTCTTAACCTAAGCCTCCACCAAGGTTGGGAACTCTGCCATCATGGCATCTTTCTCTGGACAGTCCCAGGGCAGAAGCAACCCAGCTGAGGAAAAGGCAGAAAAGTGTCATCATCTCCTTAAATATTCTCACCAAAAGACTGAGCCAAAGGGGGAGGGGGATCCTATGCCAAAAAACAGAGAAGCTGCTCTTTTTTTTTTTTTTTTCTTTTTCTGAGACAGGTTTTCACCATGCAGTTCAGGCTGGCCTCGACCTCCTTCTGTCTCCGTCTCCCTAGTGCTGGGACTACAGGCGTGCGCCACACCTGGCAGAAGCTGCTTTCTAAGAGCACGGCTCCACAGGAATCAAGAATGCTCACCTCCACAGGGCACAGGGCACAGGCGCCTGTTTGCTGATGGCACCTCCACGGGAGGCTTGCCTTTCACCTAGGAGACTCACCTTTGCGAAGAACTCGCTTCTTTGCTCGAATATCTGTTTCTAGCTCTGCTGCTCTGATGTAAATCCTAACAGACTGTGGGAGATGACGGACAGCTTGGGCCACAACAGCCTTAGCTGTGTCTCCAGGCTGCAACCTGGCTGCTTCTAGCCAGACGTCTTCACTCTGGGGCAAGAGAAAAGAGCAGTAAAGGTATCAACAAACAGAACCACAAAGGGGCAGTAGGTACCTGAGCCTGATTCTAGAGTTAATGATCTTGGCCACAAACAGCTTTCACTGTAATGCTATTTATTGCTCAGAAATATGGCCACTTCATGTCTGAATGAAAAACAGATTGTATCTTGGAGAGAACACAATTTGGCCTGTAGGCTAAGCTACCAGCAAAGCAAAAACCATACATTTGCCTGGAAAGTTCCAATTTGTGTCTAATACCCTAGAGTAATTCCTCACAAGGCTTCTTTTACTATCAGTACCCAGTTTGCACACTGAATTACATGGGCACATAAAAGATTTCATAATACTTTTTAAGACTACCTAATCATTCCACCTCCAAACATCATGAGCTAGAACATCTTCCTAAGAGTTAGGCACTGACCTTGTGGTTTCTTAACATTATATGGAGTGAAGGACTACCCAATCCAGTTTTCTGGCAAAAGTTACCCTCCTATTAAAATAATGGTGGCGCAACCTTTCTTCCATGTGAAAACAAGCAGAAAAAAAAAACCTTTCCCACTGCTCAGTTTCTCCCAACCAACCCTACCATGTGTAGCTACAATATCAAAGTCAAACACAAGTATCCTTCCTGGTACAGATGAAAAGGGGCTCCTCAGGGGCAGCAAAAAAACCTTACAAAGGGCTTCACCTTGGGGCACATCTCTGTCCCTTTCATAATAAGGTTCCGAGCTACTTGCAGCTTCCCAGTGACTTCCTCCAAGCGCGCAGAGGCAATCCAGGCTGGTGGATGATGAGGATTTGTCTCCCGAACAGACTTGAGGAGCAGTCGTGCCTTCTTGATATCACTGTATGAGTGAGAATGCACACAGCATTACCCCACACTAGCAGGGGTGCACCTACGACTCAGGAAAAAAGTGCCCCAGACACACTACAAAAACTGCAGATTCGATTAGCAGGGATACAGACGATTCTGAACCTAGTCAGCATTATTCTAAGACTCTCTAGAACCTGTGCAAACAAAATCTGAACACCAGAGGTCTACATTTAATACCTCAGTACAGCCATAGACTTTGAATATTAAATGTAAAACATTTAGTTTTCATAATAAATGGATATAGTTTTTGTTTTTCGGAGGTTTTCTTTGTCTTTTTGTCTCATTATACAGTTCAGGCTGGCCTTGAGTTCACTTTCTAGCCCAGGCTGGCCTAAGGATCCTTCTGCCTCAGCTGCTCAAGTGCTGGGATTATAGGTGGGTGTGCGCCACCACGCCCGGCTTGGACACATTTTAAATAGAAAACCAAAGATGGGCATGGTGGTGCACAGCTTAGTCCCAGCACTAAGGAGAGTAAGGCAGGGGGTTATGGAATGGAGGCCAGACATTGCAATACCGCAGGTCCAGGCCAGTCTCAACTACGTAACAAGACCCTGTGGGGAGGGAGAGAGGGGGGGACAGAAGGAAAGATGTGGGGAGAGACCAAAATACTTTTCTCCGAATGTCTACTTTATCCTGAGACACAGTCGCACTATATTGCCCAGGCTGGCCTTGAACTCCTAAGCAAGTGATTCTTGTTTTTCTTTTTTTAAAGACAGTCTCACTACGTAGCCCAGGCAGGCCTCAAACTCATGATGATATTCCTGGCTCAGCCTTTTAAGTAGGATTATAGGCATGAGCTAGCACACCCAGCTATGTCACATTTTGAATGTATATTTTCCAAATAAAATCCAAAATACTCCAGGAAACTAGAATTCCCACCCCAACCTATCAATTCTAAAAAGTACTCACTTGATGTCTCCTCCGTGGGTCGGGATCATAGAGTTTAGATCTGTCAGATAGCCTTTAGGGTCCACAACAGTCTGTCCACTCACTGAGTCAGATACCTGTGAGACCAACCAGGCTGAGAATCAGCTAGATGAGACTAACCATGTCCAAAACAAAATATTCAGAATTCCTGAAACCTCTGTCCACAGCCCTGTCCATCAGTGGGTAGTGACAAGAAATGAAGGAAAACAAACCAGATATTGTGGTACACACCTGTAATGCCAGCATTCTGGGAGGCTAAGGCAGCCAATTTCACTACAAAGAAATGTAAAAGCATTGTTCTTTATGGTTTCAGATGTATATGTCAGAGTCAAAAAGGATTCTCTCTTTTTCTGGGCTCCAGCCCCCAGTCTCTAGAGCCAAGTACAAATTCTCCACAGTCACATAATTTACTGGGGTGCAGAAAAAAAAAATCTGATCCTTACATAAAGAGCGAAGGGGGTGCCAAAAAAGCACATGCAGCTGACCCTCAGGGCCCCTGTCACCTGGGATGGCCCTCAGTCCCCGAGGGGAAGGCAGGCAAGCACAGAGGGCTGGCCCTTTGCCCATGGCACTGTGCCTGTGTGGCCTTTACGTAAGCACAAGTACTGGCCTGCACACAAAATCCAAACCACTCTGTGACAGAGAATCCTTTCACGACAAAGCACTTGAGGAAAACTCTGCACATTTCTGCTTAGAATCTGTTGATTTGGGGGTTTTTTTGTTTTTTTTTTTGAGACAGGGTCTCACTACGTAGTTCAGGCTGGCCTTGAGCCTTGAACTTGCTATGTTGACCAGGCTGGCATGGAACCTGTAGCAATCCTCCTGCCTCAGCCTCCCAAGTGCTGGGATTAAAGGAATGCACCATCATGCCTCACTTCTGCTGTGTTTTTTTTAAACAAATATACTAAATTTTATAATCAGACTACACAAATGTTAAATATCTGTAGGAAAATGCTACATGGTGAACTCTCACCTGGCTCAACCTCATGTCCATCAGAGTGTTCCTTGCTTGCCCAATTTTCCTCATGTCCAGCTCCCCCGTACCAGGTGTCATCAGGCCTGGGGTCATTCCACCTGGGTATGGAGTGTTCAGCCCACCTGGATAGGGTGTGTTCAGACCTCCAAATTGCTGGGGGAACAATAAAATGAAGCTTATATTTTCAAGTGCTGTAGAAACTTTGTCTTCTGCGGAATCTTTGCAGGTGGCCTCACACAGCTGCATGAACAATGTGGACACAGCACACCAGGGAACTGCAGAAGTGTCCTGTCTAACCAAACCAAGGAGCCCCATTCACCTTATCAGATGCTTACAGTTTGCCGGGGATCCACAGAAGTATGGTTCTCTCCTGTCTGCAAATGTTTGGCGAAAAAGCTATCGGGAACAGGGGTCAGCTTCTCATAGCGTGGATTCCGCTGACGTTTGTTTCTGGCATCGCCAACCTCTGGGATGCTCAGCCACTCTTCTTCTGTGACCTCCGCCAACTTCCTCTGAAAACACGCATCCCCAAACTGTCAATCAACTGCAGGGCTTCACACTCAGGCAGGTCACGCTCAACCACCCCACCCTCCAGACCATCAGGCCTTAGAAAGGACTCTGATGCAGACATCGTCTTCTGCTTTAGAGAAATGAATTTATGGGATGTGTTCTAAATCACTAAGATGTAAATTATTCTGTCAAAGGCTAGCCTGTAGTCTTAGCTCTTCAGGAGGCTGAGATGGAAGGATCCCTGAGCCCAAGAATTAGAGACCAACATGGGCAAAATAGTAAGATTACAATGAAATTAAATTAAAATTTTAAAATATATTGTATTATAATTTATAATAAATACAGTAATTTTTTTTTTTTTTTGTACCGGGAATTGAACTCATGACTTCAGGCTTGTCAGGCAAGCGCTTTGGCCACTGAGCTACATCCCCGGTCCCTATAATAAATAAATTAAATAAATAAATAAAATAAGCTGGGCATGGTGGCACACACCTGTAATCCCAGCACTCAGGAGGCTGAGGTAGGAGGATTGTTGCAAGCTCGAGACCAGCCTGGGCTACAAAGTGAGCTCAAGGCCAGCCTGAACTGCATAGCAAGATCCTGTCTCAAAAAGACAATCAATCAATCAATCAATCAATCAATCAATCAGGGCCAGGATGTAGCTCGGCGGCACAAGCGCCTGCCTGGCAAGCGCGAAGCCCTAAGTTTGATTCCCGGTACAAAAACTAAATAAATAAATAAACCAACAAACAAATAAACAAAACGAAACAAATCAACGGTACAGAGAATGTAGCCCAATAATAGAACCCTTGTGTAAGGTGTTCGGCTCCGGCTAGGTTCCCAGTTCTACGGGGTGTGGGGGAAGACACTCCATCTATCTGCTCACTTTGAGATCCGAGAACTGTTGCTGGATTTTGGGGCGTTCCATTCGGTATTTCTCAATTTCTTCTTTCTCCCTTTGTTCTCTAGGAGATAAAATAGGTGCCTGTATTAGAAATACTGAATGTTCATTTCAAAATGAAGATGGTTTGCTGTGTGTCTTAATCAAGTTAACAAAAAGAACAATTCCACACACTTAGCTAACTCACGTATATTTTAAGACAACTATGGATTCATTCATAAGTCTAATAATTCAATTATCTACCAAATGAAAACAGGCAGAAATTCAGTAAAATAAAAAGATATCCTTTTATGTTATATCACAATAAACCTATCATAAGCTAAACATTAGCCAGGCATGGTGATGCAAACCTGTAAGTAATCCCAGCACTCAGGTAAGGCAGAAGGATCACCATGAATTCAAGGCCAGCCTTAGCTACATAGCGAGTTCAAGGCCAGCCTGGTCTACAAAGTGAGACTCTGTCTCAAAAAATAAAAAATTTTAAAAAATAAACACGAGCTAAACACTGTATGTCCCCAGCTGAAAATGTATCTAACATCCACAGCTCAGCCAAACAGTACACAGCTGCAAGGCAGCTGTTTCCCCTTGTGAACACATGGCTCACGGTGCTGCCGCTCACTGCCGGTGCCCAGCATCTCAGTGGAAAATCTTACTTGCTGCAGAAAAGATCAAAATCCAAAGCATGGCTTCTACTGAATGTGTATCACTTTTCCACCATCACAAAGTTAAAAAATTGTAAGCCAAACCATTAAATCAGGGACCATCTGCAAGTGTGTCCCTCAGAACACAAGTACAATATATTTGCTGGTTTAAACTTCACAAAACCCTAAAGATAGGGCCCCCTATGAATACCCACCTCAGAAGGAGAAGTGAAACATCACCCTAGCTCTCTTCTGGTCCTCTACTTATCTATCAGTTTCCCTCTCTTCCAAAATAACAGTTCGCCCTTGACAAACAATAAATACATTACTCAGCTACTCTGGCCCACCCGCCTGGGCAAATGGTTTACATTATCATCCTGCAGAAGGCGGGGTTAAGGATGACTGACAGCTAGGCCTACACTATATAGACTATACGGAACACAGTAACAGCAAATTGTGATAAAGGACCAACCATGTGAACTTACTAGGACTTGGAATGAACAAAGTAATTAATACTTTCTAAATTTAACTACTGAGGTTTAAATTTTTCTTGGTAACTTAAAAGGAAAACATCCACAGGTTAGGAATCTGAATTTATTAAAACTGGCCTGGGAAAGCTGGGCGTGGTGGCGCACACCTGTAAAACCAGCACTCGGGAGGCTGAGGCAGGAGGATCACTGCAAGTTCGAGACCAGCCTGGGCTACAAAGTGTGCTCAAAGCCAGCCTAAACTGCCTAGTGAGACCCTGTCTCACCAAAAAAAGACCAAAAAAGAAAAAAAGAGGCTTGGGAATGTAGCTTGGTGATATAGCACTTGTCTAGCATTCATAGGTCCTTGGTTCAATCCCCAGCATCGAGAAAAGGGAAAGAAAATATTGAAAACTGTATTATATAAATGGTGTCTTGGAAAGGTCAATATTTCTGCAAGAACTAAGTGGCTGGCACCATGGCTCCTGATGTGAAGAAATACACACAGCCACATCCATCAGGTTTCCTAGCCAAGGGTGTTCTACCCAATTTTCACCAAGTCTCAGGTCCAGCCTCTATACCACAGGAACTAATAAGAAAGAACAAATGTTGGGCACAGTGCTCCACCCCTACAACCCCAGCTACTCAAGAGGTTGAGGCAAAACCACCAGTCTGAAGCAAGTCTGGGCAATTTAGTGTCTCAAAATAAAAAATAAAGCCAGGCATGGTAACACATTCCTGTAATCCCAACACTGGGAAGGCTGAGGCACGAGGCTCAAGAATTCAAGGCCAGCCTTGGCTAAAGGTAGAGTTCAAGGCCAGCTTAGATTGCGCAGCAAGACCCTGTATCAAAAAAGCCAAAAATAAAAAATTTAAATTTAAAAATGAAAAGGGCTGAGTATACCGTTCAGTAGTAGAGTACCCCTGGGTTCAACTTCCAGAACTACAGACACACAGACACAGTCAGACTCTCTCTCTCTCCCTCTCTCCCTCAGGGAAACAAGTAGCCATTTAATAATTCAAATTCTTCTACAAAAAAAACTGATCTCTTCAGAATCAACGTCATGAAAGGTTAAAGACATGGGAGGTGGGGAACGATTCTAAATTAAAAGAATCTAAGGAAATTGAAATGGAGAAATGATCCTGACTGACTCTAGCTTAGGAAAAAGCAATGCTGTAATATTCTGAGAAGTAGCCGTTGAGTAACAGAATTGGGGTTCATGAAGCACCAGGTCCATGTAGAAGATGGGCACAGGTGTTCTGGAAATGACCCAGCAAAACACTTGTAAGAAGATATGTACAATGAGAACAAATGCTGAGAATGAGAACGTGTATCACCGCACTGTTCTTCCTACTGTTTACACTGAGGAAATTTTCAGAATAAGAAGTTTTAAAAAGCCAATTACCTTTTCGTTTGAGGTAAGTTGTCACTGTATATCCTAGACTGGCCTCAAACTGGCAGCGACACTCCTGCCTCATCTACCAATTGCTGGAATCACAGGTGTGTACACCACACCTGGCTTTTTTTGGCTTTTTGACACAGGGTCTCACCAGGTAGCCCAGGCTGGCCTCAAACTCATGCTGAGCCTCCTGCCTCAGCCTCCTGAGTGCTGGGATTACAGGTGTGTGTTATCACACCCAGCTTCCATTATCTCAAAAAGGAAAAAAAAAAAAGAACAAGAAAAAGAGGCACAGTGCAGCATCCCTAGTCAACACTCTTTCGAGAGGCTGGGGCAGGAAGATCACAGGTTCAACTCCTACCTGGGTAACTTAGTGAGAGCCTGTCTCAAAGTAAAAAAACCACAAAGGTCTGGGGACGTAGCTCACTGGGAAGGCCCTGGGTTCAAGGTGTAATACCCAAACCCAGGAGGCTGCAGCAAGAGAATGGTTGTGAGTTTGAGGCCAACCTGGGCTACAGAGTGAGTTCCAAACCATCCTGAACTGTATAGTGAGAGCCTGTCTCAAAAAGACAAAAGACAACAAAACCTCTAGATTAAACACAATGTAAAAAGCGGCAATATACCTTCTTTCTTTCCTTCTTTCATCCATCCTTTTATCCAGAGCTGCATAAATGGCATCTGCTTCCTCATCATCTTTTTCATAGGGTCCGCTTGAGAAGAGGCTCCCAGCATAACCATTAAACTAAGAATAAAATACATTTAAAGGGTCAGCTTTCCCTCCAACACAAACAGAACACACCCAGCTGTAAATTATTTACTGATTATGTTTTCCATTAGGCAAATCCTAACCGAAGGCCATTCTTCAGCAGCTGATCAATATTCAAGTGCCAAGGGCATTAAAGACAAGAGGCGCAGCCAGGCATGGTACTGTACGTCTGTAATCCCAGCACTCAGGAGGCTGAGGCAGGAGGGTCACCACAAGTTCGAGCATCCTGGCCTATACAGCGACTTCAAGACCAGTCCAGGGCCAGGGATTTAGCTCAGTGGCACAGTGCCTGCCTGGCAAGCGCAAGGTCCTGAGTTTGATTCCCAGTACATTTAAAAAAATCCAAATTATAGTAAAACCTTGTCTCAAAAAAGGGGGTGGGACAGGCATGGTAGCACACACCTGTAATCCCAGCACTCAGGAAGCTGAGGGATGAGGACTGCTGTGAGTTAGAGGCCAGCCTAGGCTACAAAGTGAGTTGAAGGCCGGCCTGAACTGCATAGTATGACCCTGTCTCAAAAAGACATTAAAAAAAAAAAAAAGGAGGGGGTGGGACACTGGGGATACAATTCAGTTCATTTATCACTTTTTTTTTTGGCGGTACTGGGGATCGAACTCAGGACCCTGCGCTTGCTAGGCAGACGCTTATTCCACTGAGCTATATCCCCGGCCCCCTACAATTCAGTTCAAAGGGCCTCAGGTTCAATCCCAAGTACCAAAGAATATAAACAATACAATTTTTCTTCCCTCAGAGGAAAGACATGGTCTGTTAGGAGAAAGCTACAGAAAACCTCGTCTGGCTAAGCCAGTGAACCAGGAAGGCAAACACCAAAGCGAGTATCAGCACCACCATCAGAGGCCAGGCGGCACAAGTGGGAGGAGCTGTTCGGGAGGAGAACAGAAGAGTGCTCATATCTCCAGGATTGTACCGCTCCCCTCCAACACCGCCGAAGGTGCGCCCAGACGCTAAGCCCTCTGGGGCCCGGCGGGGGCGTCCACAGCCGCTCCCCAACCCACCTCATCATAGTTAGTGTCATTCAGGTCCTCGTCGTCATCATCCGCAGCCTGGTTTTTCTTCATCTGGTCCCCCACGGTTCTCTTCCCCGGTGGTGCGTGGCGATCATC